>JABUQX010070094.1:12500-33033 GCA_015478945.1 Trachelipus rathkii | reverse complement strand
TAACCTGTTTGACCATGATATTTTCGCCCTGTCCTTTGCCATATACCATGGGTTCAATTTTGACCCACGCAACGATGGCTTTGATGGGTTCCCAATCACGTAAGAAGTATCTATGTGTTCTATTAGTGTCTGATGAGTATTATCTATGATGCCAAGGTGGAGTGCCAGGTGAGTGCCAAGTGAGTGCCAATGGTGCCAAGTGAGTGCCAATGAGTGCCAAGTGATGCCACATAGTTGCCAAGTGAGTGCCACATGGCCAACGCTAAGTGCCACTTTTTCAGCCCCTTTTCTCTTAGCCTCCCTGAGCCCTTAGAATAGCCCTAATATGGGTGTCTTACCCTAGGTAATAAGGTATGAGAATCGATTGGTGTATATAACAATCTGCTAGAATGCTTCCTACTATGAGTTAGTATTTTTATAACCCACTTATAAGCACTTACACTCGCCATAGACACTTACACTAGCCCCATATACACTTACACTCACACGCACAGGTACACTTTTACACTTACACTACCACCACTCGAAGCCATTTGTTGCCTCATCTTGAGACTCATCTTTGATGAATCATTCTTTTGATACCACCTAATTGATGATCATCTTTGTATGACTCATCTTTGTCTACTCTAGATCATTAAAGCTAGCCCACCAGGCCGCAGCAAGCCCCCTCCCCGCAAAGGATGGAGGGCCCCGCACCCGCAGGTGGCGACGCGCCGCGCGAATGAAAAATATATTTACTATAAGTCATTCATTTTTTATTTCATACTTAAACATTTTTATTAAAAACATTGTTTCGCGAATCTAAAACTGTAACTCATTACAGACCTATTATGATTATATATATTTATTAACATTATTTTACTTAATACCTTTTTACTTAATACTTTTTAATTTATAAATTTTTAAAATTGGTATGTAAGAAGAAAAAACCAGAGTGTCTGATATATAAAACATTCATTTTACTACAACTGTACGAAATTTATTAAAACATAAACATTACATACTTAAAGCGCTAAATCAGTAAATCAATAAAGGTGATACCTAACACAAAGAGGGGATTAGTATGCTTTTTTTTACTACTGTTTACTGCTTTAACTCATGTTTTCTGCTTTAACTCATGTTTTACATTTATCTCATAATGTTTTACTGCTTTAACTCACATATTCATTAACATAACATACCCCTTTAAAGCAGTAAATCAGTAAGATCAGATAGAGGTGTTACCTAACACCAAGGGGGTAGAATTAGTATGCTTTTTGTTTTACTGCTTTACTGCTTAACTCATGTTTTAACTGCTTTAACTCAGTTTTACTGCTAACTTTAATGCTTTACTGACTTACTTTTGCTTACTGTTTTAACTTTTCTGGCTTTACTGCTTTAACTCAATATTTATTAACATTATTGTTTTTTATCTTGTTTTAATACTTTTTATTTATTTTTATTATTATTTATTTTTATTAATTATTTTTATTATTTTTATTATTTTTTTTATTATTTTTATTATACTTAGTCTTATTTACTTCATGCCTTTTTATATAATTTAGACACACATACACAACACACACACACACCACAACACTACAGCACTACACTATACCACACAGTGTCACTAGGACACTTATTACACGCATTCACTATGACGACTTACAATTTACCCATTAGACACTAACAATTTACACGTTACACTACGAACCAGATTTACTTACACTCACCAAGATTTACTTACATCTTCACACACAGATTTACTTACACACACAGATTTACTAACACTGCACACAGATTTACACACACACACAAACACACACACACACACACACACACACCACGCCACACTCACTTACACAATATACGTATAATTAATTAAACATTTATGTTAATTAAACACACGTGTACGATTATATCTACTTATAGAAATAAACTGAAAATATGGCCAAGTTTCTTTCAAAATTTTATAATAAAAAATTTAGCATATCGTTGAACAAATAATTTATTATTATATGTTAATACTTTTATTTATTACTTTTATAATGTATAAAGTATTAAAATAACTATTACTAAAATTTTTTGATATTTATTAAACATAATATTTACGTACCTTAAAGCAATAAATACAGTAATCAGTAAGGCCAGCCCTAGCACCCCTCATCAAGCTATGCCACGTTTGTTCTATTGAACTTACTGCTTTACATCATCTTAGCCATGTAATAAGTATAAAATAACAAAATAAGTTCTTCTCTGCTAAATAATAGTATTTGATTAAAATAAACATTCCACATTTTATTAAAAAAAATAACAACGTTTTCGCAATGGTCTTGCCAATAAAATTCTTCTATAGGTGTTGATCTACAAATTTTTCAAAGTTTTTAAATAATTCCGCAAACCGCTACTAGTATTAATATTAAAATCTAATTTACGTTACAAATCCAAAAAAAAAAAAAAAAAAAAAAAATACAAAAAAAAAAAAAACAAAATTAAAAAAAAAAACAAAAAAAAAAAAAAAAAAACGTTTGAAATTTGAACCAAAGAACAAAAAAAAATAAAAAAACAAAAAAAAAACAAACACAAACACCCACAAATCTTACAAAATCCCCACAAAAACCAATAAACAAAAAACAAAAAAAACAAATAAACACCCCACAAAAAAACATCACGAGAAAACACAACAACCCGCACGCCTTACAGAGATACGAAAATGACCTCTCTCTGTAAAATGTGTTGAAATAAACACTTCAGGCCTAAATTTAGGATAATCCCTTTTTGTAACCCGGGCGATAAGCCTAATTCCAGGTCAAAATATATTTCAAACTGACCTTGTTCTGTAAAATGTGGTGCAATAACTACGTTAGGCCTAAATTTTAGGCCTAAATTTAGGATAAGACTTTGTTGTAGACGGGCTAAATAATCCTAATACAGTCAAAAGGTAATTCCCGGATAGACAAGAATCATTGTTATTAGATTTTATAAATATATTTCAAACTGAAAAATGCTGGATCGGTAAAGATCCTTTAAGCAGGTAAAAAGGATATGTTTTCCTTACTTGTGATTGTCGGGCGTATCCAGCGCGAGCCCCAGCCTGCAGTGTTCTCTATTATGGACCCGATGTTGCTTTGTCGGTCGACGGACAACGATATTTATCGTCTTTAAAATTAACATTTCTCTAAACTTGATTGAGCAGGTGTCGCACGTTGTGCTGTTTATTAATCTTTTGTAGACCCAACTCATTTTAAATCATAGTCATTCTGTCAAGTGTGTAAGCGGTCTGCACAAAAGTTTTAGTTCTTGATTCTTATCTGGTGTCTATTTGTTTTAAGAAAGAGTGTGTTTTCGTTTATCACTAAGACTGTACTATCTATTAATTAATAATACTGGAATACTTACAATTCGCATGGGCAATAGATCCTATAATTACTTCAACTAGAACGAGATAAAATTAAATTTTCCCCCCAAAGATCTATCAATAAAGCCCCTAACCACCAGGGCCACTCAGACGAACCCCACCGCAAAGGCAGCTCAACCCCGCACCGCTGTGCCGTCACCCCGCCGCGTCCCCGCCACCGGCCTGTGCGCCCGCAGCGCAAATATTTCCGCGTTCCCGCCCGTGCGTGCCCGCAGCCGCCAAAATTTCCACGCCGGTAACCTGCTCGCAGGCCGCGCACCGCAAGGCGCAATATTTCGTGAACGTCAACCAAGACGTTACGGTGCCGGGGAGATGATCAATATTGTATTATAGTTATATAATTATATTAATATTATATTTATAATATATATATATACTATTATATATATATAATATATATATATATAATATAACTTAGTAATATAGTATAATATATATCATCATATATAAGTTATACTAATATACTAGATTATATATTATATCAGTATAGATACTATATATATCATTATATATATAATATAGTATGTGTGGTGGTCACGCTGGGTGAGTTTTGGTAAGTGTGTCTATGGGTGAACGTAGTGTCTATGTGTATGTGCGTATGTGGTACGTGACGAAATATAGAGATAGTGCTAAGGCTGTTCTGTGTATCAACACAGCACAGTGTGTACGATATGTTTGTTACGTCTTCTGTAAAGGTTGTTTGTTAATGTGTACCTAGGATATTGTTTGTTTAAAGTGTCAAGTTGGTAAGTCTCTTTTATTTTTTGTGTTGTTCGTGTTCTAGCTTTATACACTGCTGATAAGCCTGGAATCATCAATTAAATAGGTTATGGATACAAAGGATGACGCCATCAAAACGTGAGTCATCAAGCCAGATACCACTAAAGTCTGAGGGCGAGGTACCAAGCTTAAGTTATTTAAGAAGTTCTGATTGGCGGCATCAAGAGCTTGAGGCTCATCAAAAAGCAGGTTATCAAGTGATGGCAATCAAAAGCTGAGGCATCAAAGTTGAGGCAATACAAAAACTGAGACATCAAAGTTGAGGCGATCAAAAGCTGAGGCCAACAAAGTTGAGGGGATCAAAAATATCGATGTGTTGGTGGGTGCCCGTCCATGTGTAAGGGTGTATTGTTGGTGGTTGGATGTGTGTTGTGTTGTGTGTTTTTGCGTATGTGTGCATGTGTGTTCTAATAATAATAACAATATGCATGAAGTATAATAATATAAGATAATAATAAAGATAAAAATAAAAGCTGTTTTAATTAAATTTATACGCTATATGATTCGTAGTGAGCGTGTGCGTGTGACGGTTGTGTGTGTTGTGTTAATGAAATCAGAATTGTGTGATGGATGTGTGCTAGCCTTGTTTCATTTTGTGTATGCTGTCGTTCTCAAATAATAAGTAACAATAGGCTGAAGTAAATAACACTAAGTAAATAATTAAAATAAAAATAAAATTTTTTAATAATTATACGTATATTGTTGTAAGTGAGTTGTGTGCGTGTGTGTGGTGTGGTGTGTTATGTGTGCCGTGTTGTGTATATGTGGTCCTAAATGTAATTATTCGCGCGGGGTAATATTTGCTGCCTGCGGGCCGCACGCGGCGCGCGGGAACGCGGAATATTGCTGCCTGCGGGCGCCGCGGTGGAAGGTTACGCGGGAAATATTGCCTGCCTGCGGCGCACGCGGCGGGCGGGAACGCGGGGATATATATTGCGCTGCGGGCGCACGCGGCTACCGGCACCGTGCACGGCTCAGGACGTGGACGCCACCAGCGCCGTGCCGGACGGCATCAACTGGCCTTTGCGGAGGTGGTCATGCTGAGCCCTGGGTGGTTAGATTATGAACATAGTGAATTAATTAATTATCTATCAGTGAATTAATAAATTATTCCTCAATTAAGTATTTTTATAAAATTGATATACACCTTAGTAAAAATAAAAACACTTTTAAACAAATCAGATAACTTGTGGCACCGCTTAACAGCTAAAATGATTATGATTTAAAATAAGTTTGGGTCTAAAAGATAAAAAAAAACCACACACCTGCTCAAATACAAGTTTAAATAACAAAGTTAATTTTTCAAAAGGAGCGATAAAATTAATTCTCGGACCAATCACATACGAGTCATATAGAGGATATGATTACCCCGACCATCACAAGTAAGGAAAACATTCCTTTTACCTGCTTAAAGGATCTTACCGATCCAGCGTGTTTCAGTTTGAAATATATTATAAAATAATAATAACAATGATTCATGTCTATACTGGAATTAACCTTTGACCTGGTATTAAGCATTAAATTAGCCGTCTACAAAAAGGCTTATACCTTAAATTAGGCCTAAATTTAGGCCTAACGTAGTTATTGGACCACATTTTACAGGAAAAAGTAGTTTTTGAAAATATTTTTTGACCTGGAATTAGGGCTAAATCGCCCGGGGTTACAAAAAGGATTATCCTAATTTTAGTCCTAAAGTAGTTATTTTCAACACATTTTTACAGAGAGAGGTCAGTCGTATCTGTAAGGAGTGCGGTTGTTGTGTTTTTCTCGTACTGGATTGTCAATGTACATACGATAATATAATAATAATAAAGAAAACACGAATTAATACAATAACTAAATTATTTTAGTTAACCATAAAATTCCTTTAGATCTGAAATAATTGGTTATTTTAAATAAAACTGGAAGATTTTAATAAAATACATGTTATTGTTAGCAGAGAAGAACTTATTTTTATTTTAACTTATTACATGGGTTAAAGATGATGTAAAGCAGTAAGTCAATAGAACAAAAACGTGGCATAGCTTGGTGTATAGAGGCCCAAAGCCCGCTTACTGATTTACTGATTTATTGCTTTTAAGGTACGTTGTAAAATATAGTTTGTTTAATAAAAATTTCATAAAATTTTAGTAAAAGGTATTTTAAAATGATAGTGATAAAATTATATAAACAAAAATACTTATTAACAGTTAATAATAAAATTCTTTGTTCAAAGGATAATGATTGATTATATTATAGAAGTCTTAAGAAACTTTGAAATAATTTTAGTTATATTTGAATGGGTAATATATATATTTTTTTAATAAACATAAAATGTTTTAATAAATTATACGTTATATGGTTAAGGTGAGTGTGCGTGGGGCATGTGGTGTGTGTGTGTGATGTGTCTGTGTGTAATCTGTGGTGACGCTGTGTGGTGGGGTTCCTGTGATGTGTGTCAACTTAATACCGAGCCTGTCACACCTATCGAAGCTTGTATTACACTGTGTGTGGTTAAATTCTCGGTGCGATGTAAGTTGAAACATCTGTTGCTGTGTAAAGAAATCTAGTTCGTATCTCAGTCAAAAAGAACCAGGCCTGTGGACCTGTTATAGTCAATTCTGTGCCTCTCATTGGAAGTGTATCGAGATAATCTGTTTAGATGTGAGTCGTTTATTAAGTGTTAACATGTTAGGCTCATGGGTATAAAATGTAAGTGTACATAGTGAAGCGTAGTGTTATAAGGTGTCCATGTGAATGTTGTGTATAAGAATGTAAGTGTGCGTCAACGATTGGCTGTTGTGTGTGTTGTGTGTGTGGGTGTGTGTGTGTGTGTGGCACTATCTTTTTATATATTGTTCAAATTAATAATAACAATAGGCATGATAGAAATACACTAAGTATAATAAAAATAATAAAAATAAAATAATAAAAATAATAAAAATAATAATAAAAATATAATAATAATAAAATAAATAAAAAGTATTAAAAACAAAATAAAAAACATTAATGTAATAAAATATGAGTTAAAGCAGTAGTTTAAAAGCAGAAATTAAGAACATGGTTAAAGCAGAAAAGTTTAAAGCAGTAAAAAGCAGGAGCTTTTAAGCCAGTAAAACATGAGTTAAGCAGTAAACATGAGTTAAAGCCAGTTAAAGAGTTGTTAAACAAAAGCATACAAATCCCCCCCTTGGTGTTAGGTAACACCTCTTTGATTACTGATTTACTGCTTTAAGGTATGTAATGTATAATGAATATGTGAGTTTTAAAGCAGTAGAAACACTATGAGATAAAGCAGTTAAAACATTGAGTTAAAGCAGTACAAAAAAACATGAGTTAAAGCAGTAAAGCAGTAAAACAAAAAGCATACTAATCCCCTCTTGGTGTTAGGTTACACCTTATATGATTTACTGATTTACTGCTTTAAGGTAATGTAATGTTAATGTTTTTAATTAAAATATTCGTACAGTTGTAGTAAAATAAAAGTTTATATATCAGACACTTGGTTTTTTCCTTCTTACATACAATCTTTTTTAAAATTATATAAATTAAGTATTAAGTAAAAAAGTATTAAGTAAAAATTAATGTTAATAAATATAATGTACTTTTAAAAGGCTCTGTAATGAGTTACAGTTTTAGATTCGCGAAAATGTTTTAATAAAAAATGTTCTTAAGTATGAAATAAAAATGAAATGCACTTTTAGTATTATATTTTTTCATTTCGCGGCGGCGGGTCGGCACCTGCGGGTTGCGGGCCTCCATCCTTCCGGGGAGGGGGCTTGCTGCGGGCTGGTGGGCAGCTTTATGATCGTAAGGTAGACAAAGATGAGTCATCAAAGATGAATCATCAATATAGAGGGTTTCAAAGATGACTTCATCAAAGATGAGGCAACCAAAATTGAGCTTCGAGGTTATCGTGAGTTGTAAGTGATAAGTGTACCTGTGCGTCAAATGTGAGTTGTAAGTGATATGGGCTAGTGTAAGTGTTCTATGGCGAGTGTAAGTGCTAATAAGTGTTATAAAAAATACTAAATCATAGTAGGAAGCATTCTAGCAGATTGTAAGTTACACTACACCAGCGATTTCATACCTTATAACCTAAGGGTAGACACCATATTAGGGCATATTCTAGGCTCAGGGGAGGCTAGAATAGGCTTGATTGAAAAAGTAGCACTCAGTTGGCACTATGTGGGACTCACTTTGGCACTATGTGGCACTCACTTGGGACTCATTGGCTTTCACTTGGCACTCATTGGCACTCAATTGGCACTCACTTGCCACTCACCTGGCACTCACCTGGCCCTCATAGAAATACTAATAGAACACTAATAGAACATCACTAGATACTTCTTCGGTGATTGGGAACCATCAAAGCCATCAAGTTAGAACGTGGGTCAAAATTGACCCATGGTATATGCCAAGGTCAAGGAAATATCTTGGTCAAACAAGGTTAAGACATAAAAAAAAAGGCGGGCTAAGCCCATAAAGGAAGGACAAAAAAATTACCGTGGGTCAAAAATTGGACCCCAATGGACGACCAAAGGCTGTGTGCTCAGTGTGTTTGTATCGTGTTGTAAAGTGTAAATGTAAGTGGTCTATGCCGGGTAAATGTAAAGTGTCATATGAATGTTCGTATAAGAATGTAAAGAAATGTGTGTGTGTGTGGTGTTGGTGTGTGTGTGTGTAAAATTGTTTATTGTTCTGTGTGTGTGTGTGTGTGTGTGTGTAGGTGTTTCAAGTTAGATAGATCATACATACGTTCAAGTTAGTAACGAAATATGTGACGGGTGGGCCACGAGTGGGGCAAAAAGATTTGCGTTGAGGTCAAATTGACCCATGGATATTATGGTAAGGTCAAGGCCGACAAATATCATGCGTTCAAACAAGGTTAAACATCAAAAAAGGGCTAAGCCCCAAAAGGGAGGACAAATAATTACCGTGGGCCAAAATTGAACCCATTGGAAGCCCAAAGGATGTGGTCTGCTTGTGTTGATACGTGTTGTATAAGTTGTAAATGTAAGTGCACACAGTATCTATGGAGCAAGGAGTTAAGTGATCATAGTGAAGTGTATGTATAAAGTGTGTGTGTGTCGCTTGTGTGTGTGTTTGTGTGTTGCGTCAATTTGTGTGCAAGAATACAAATGAACTGTGTGTGTGTGTGTGTGTGTTGGTGCTCGCGCGTGTATAGATGTGACCGAAATATCATGAAACAACAAGGTAAAGACATCAAAAACGAGCTAAGGCCCCTAAAGAGGTCGGCAAAAAATTACCTGGGCAAATAAAGATGACCCATAGGTAATGCAAGGCAGGGGCGCAAATTACATGTCAAACCAAGGTAAAAGACATCAAAAAAGGGCAAGCCCCTAAATGAACGACCAAAAATTCACGCGGTGGGCAAAATAATGAAACCCATGGAAGACGCAAAGGAACTGGTCGAAAAATAGTGGGGGTGCCGTTACAACGGGTGCAACGACAACCGTTTTGGCGCAAACTCTTCTTCGAAGGGTTGGCCAAAAATCAGGGTTGCCGAAAAAAAAATTGGGGTGCCAAAAAATTAGGGATGCCAAAAAAAAATTAAGGGTTTGCAAAAAATTAGGGACTCGCCAAAATTAGCGGTTGCCAAAAATAATTCAGGGTTGCCGCGAAAAATACCGTGCGGGCCAAAAAATGGACCCACTGGAAAGACGGAAGGTTCGGTCGAAAAAAGGTCAAGCCCAAAAAAGTAAAGGCAAAAAAAGGTCAAGGTCAGGTAAAAATTCGAGCTCAAAAAAGTCAAGGTCAGGTAAAATTCGAGCTCAAAAAAGGTCAGGTGGGTTTTTCGACCCATCATTAGGTGGTTTTTTCGGCGTCCAACTATTCCCCGGCCTACTACTCATATCCACCGACTCATCCTCCAGACAACGATATTCAATACAGCATACTTATAATCCAACACCCCTCTTCTAGACAACATCTTATCAGACATCCCTACCCCTTATATCCATACGTGTAGGGAGAGAAAAAATTGCCCACATTCGTATTTCCTGCATGTGTCATAGAAAGGCGATAAGGACGGTGGTTGTTAGTTGGCTGCCCTACTACCACTTATCCTTTTGCCAGGAATGCTAAATGCATTGCCTCGGAGAGAGTCGTGATCGCAGTCAAGCCCTCCTCATCATCATATCCTTCGGCTAAAATATTATTTAATCGTATCTGAATGAAATTGTCAGAGCATATGCAATCTTGGGAGGCATGAGGAGAAGATGATGGATGTATTTAAAAAAGGGCAAATTGATTTGCTCGCTGTGACTGACTCGCTGTGACTGAAAGGAAACGGTGAAAATGAGTGGTTGTGGTGTGACAATGTGTTTTGTGTTTGCTGTGGAAAGAACGAACAAGGGGTAGAAGGATTGCAATTTGATGAGTGAGTTGTGGTAGAGAGCTATGGTAGTTTTGTGTGGTGAATTACTAGAAGTCTAAAGGTTAATTTAAGTTTGATAAAAGGTCAAAAATTTCGTGTGGGTTGTTGAAAATGTATCCATCTGAGGTAATGTTGAAAGAGTACGATTTTCTTGGGATAAGTCTGAATGCATGTTTTGGAGGGGAATAGCGAGATTCAGGTCCATTTGGCCAACACTATCTGCGCACATTTTCAAGGATTTTTTTTTTACAGTTGTCAGCACCACTCACGGGCAGAGCCCCTATTCAAGGAGGGGTGTTATAACTCTCAAAAGTTCACCCTTCTAGCGCAAAATTACGCATATGAGCACAACAGGCTTTAAAGTGAGGGGGATTAAATTCAGTAGGAAAATACAGAAGATGGAAGAGGAATTCCACAAAACAGAGGTGGTGGAAAGAAGGAAGCATCACAGCAAACTAGCCTGGAGTTAACCAATGACAACACAATACTCGTGCGCAGATGACAGCACCTATTGTGCTACGAAGGCGTCGTAAAGGTCGTGGTATGCGAGTGGATAAGTTCCCTCGACACTTGCCGCTGCGGTACCTATAGATAGAGATAAAGCACCAACAATCGCCTTCGCAAAATCGAGGGTCAGAGTGAACTGAGAAAGTACAAACAGTTTACAAACCTTTTGGCCTTTGACTCCGACCCTGTCCAAAAAGCCGGGTGAAACCAGAACCCCCCCCAGATATGAGAGCAGTTACTCCATACATAGGCGCGGAGAGACCTTTGTATAGCGGACCAACTGAGAAAAGGAGGAAAGTCTCACTGTCTAAACAGAATTCCAGTTCTAGCGCCCCTAGCAACCGTTTGTGATGTGAAGTTTCCAAAGACATTTTTGTTCAGTTTAAGAGGCCAAGGATGTTTATATTGGTAACAGGGAGACGACAGAACGTCGAAAGAGACAGGAAAGTTAGAGGGTATTTTGGAGAAGGAGATTTGAAAAGTGGGTTTTAAGAATTGAATTTCACAAAGTTATTTTCTATCCATCAGCGAGAATTAAAATCGGAAAGATTGAGACGAGGCAATGCCATAATTATAATAGTATAGGTAATATAAGGAGAATGAAGAGGTTCGGAGTTCATCGGAATGACTGGTGGGGGGGATAGGAGTGAAGATGGTACAGTGAGAAGATCATTAATGAAAGTAGGAGATAAGACAGAACCGTGAGGAACACCACTATTGACAGAAAAGATGAAGTCGCCCCATCAGACAACAGCCGAATTGATGCGATTTGAAAGAAAGCTTAATATAAGTAAGCCAAAGAGAAGAAAAGAAAACCCAGGAGGGAGCTTGTGAGAGCAGTTGACGCGTGCCATACTCTGTCAAATGCTTTGGTATGTCAAGCGCCAGCCACCCAAGTCTCCCCGTAGTCCTAGAGCGAAAAAACCATAAATCGGTTAATAGGAATGTATATCGCCAGTAGACTTCGTTGCAAAGAGAGCGCGTACTGAGCGATCGGCAGTGAGTTTCCAGATGATCTACGAAGTGAGAGTTGAGAAAGGCGTTTTCAAAGATCTTAGTTGAATACAAGTGAGAGCTACAGCGGCGATAGTTAGAAGGATAGAGCGCGGCTTCCTGTTTTCGGAATAGGATCTGCGACATGTGAGAGCGTCCAACACTGAGGGAGGGAACAGTGGCTAGTATGCAGGACATAGAGAATATAGTATTGAGCAACGGGGCCGAGCGGAAGATTAGCCTTTCAGTTGAGCAGAATTTTAGCAAACACAATGATTCAGGATCGAATAAGAGGAGGAAAGCAGATTTTACAGAAGTTGCAAGAGATGAAAGATTTTGTCGTAGGAGAACCAAGGAGGCGTTTAGCGACACTTTCCTTTGATGAAAAGTCCAGTTTTGCTCGTCGAGCAGTTATCCCTGCATTCGATTTCTGCTGAATGCGAAAATTAGCGCGAGAGTGATAGGAGAACGAGAAGTTTTTCACCCCACTCGATAGGCACTGTCTCTAGCCTGAAATGGCAGAGAATAAGCACGATCGAACACATGGATTATGAGGAAAGAAAGATTTAGTTTCAGAAGGAGAAAATGAGAAAGAAAAAATTTATCTGAGAAGGAATGAAACCTTCTTCATCCCATCAATGAATTAGCAGCTCCCCTCCTTACTTTTCAATATTTATGCATCATCATTAATCCTTATTGAGTTAGCCAATTTTCCTATCATCTGCAAGCTTGGAAACCTTACATTTAAGTTCCTGGTCTAAATATTTTATACATGTATGAGGAAACAGCCACTTGACCTAAGAAAATGTTACGGACCACAAACAGTGGTCTCCTCATCGCTGCCATTAATAAATACTTTTTCATTTTTTCATTGATTAAATTATTATATTATTATATTATTATTATTATTATTATTATTGATTATTATTATTTTTATCTATTATTATTATTATATTAATTATATTATTATTATTATATATTATATATTATTATTATTATTATTATTATATATTATTATTATTATTGGACTTAAGAATCAAAAATATTGATCGTCCTAAAAATAATTTCGGGAGGTTGAACCCCCTGACCCTCCCTGTCTACAGCCTATATAGTATTATATAATAATATAATATATTATATATATATATATATATATTATATATTATATATATATATATATTAATATATCTATATAAAGAGAGAGAGAGAGAGAGCAGAGAGAGAGAGAGAGAAGAGAGAGAGACGAGAAGAGAGAGAGAGAGAGAGGAGAGAGGAGATGAGAGAGATTTTAAATTAGGTTTTTTTCACATTAATCGTCATCGGTCATTCGATCATCGTCATCGGCAAAATTCGCCGATTATTTTGCCTCATCTATCATCGGCCAAGAATTTCATAATCGTCCCATCACTGAATATATCTTATTATATATATATATATATAATATTAAATTATATATATATCTATAATAATAATAGATATATATATATATTATATATATATATATATATTATATATATATATCCTATGGGTATATATATATACATATATATACCTATATACTATATGATATATATATATATAATATATTATATATATATATATACTTATATACTATATATACTATATACTATATATAATATATATATATATATATATTATATATATATATATATATAACATAATATATATATATATATATATATATATTATATATATATCTTATAGAATATATAAAAATATAATATAATATTATATACATATATATATATGATATTATATATTAGTATATAATTATATATGTATATATATAGTATATAGTATAGCTAGTATGAAATATAAATATATAGTAGTATTATATATATAACATACCTATACACCATATAGTTATATATATATATATACTAATATATAGTATATATAGTCCAATATATAATATTAGTATATAATTATATATTAATATATAATATATAATATATATATATATATATAATATATATATATATACATATACTAATTATATGATAAATATCCCTAACTATAAATAATTTTATAATATATTATATATATGTACATATTATACTATACTATACTGTATATATATATATATATAATATAGGATACTAATAAATATAATATATATAAATAATATATACTATAATAAACTTATAATAATTAATAATATATATATATACTATTATAATTAATTCATATCTATCTATCAATTATTATTATTATTATTAATTATTATTATTAAATTATTATTATTATTGATTATTATTATTATTATTATGTAGTTATTATATATTATTATTATTATATATTATTGATTATATACTCAAAATGTGTGTAAAATGTTGCATACCAGTGTTATTATTATTATAGAATAGATTAAAGAGATTCAGTAAATATCCCTGAGTAAAGCCAGAACTTCAAGTTAAATATCATTAACCCAATGTGTTGACCTCTGACCTTGGAACCTGAAGAAGGAGATGCTGCTTGATTTTCTCGCTCATTAATGGAGCATTTCCTGAGAAGAATAAATAGTGGTAAGTTGAATTTTCGATTTCCAGTAAGTTAATAAATAAGCAGTACTTACTGCACATCAAAAAAAATTAGTGTGTTGAGACAATACCACCAACAATTGTGGTCTTTTAAACACAACCAGTATGTTTAAATTACGCGCAAACAGCAATAGTGGTTCGCAATTTTAACCATAAATAGTTAAGATAACGCAAACGAAACAAATGGTAGACAGATCGGTACCTATAATTGTGGTTTATTATTAATTAAAGAAAGTGTAAGCGCATGGTAAAATTTCAGCTTTGCAATTTAACATAAACGAAGTGGCTAAAAGCGAAAGGAACATCCTTATGTTGAATGCAAATAACAGTTGTTTAAAGAATGATTGAACAATAATCAAAATGTTAGCTCTCGATCTCACGATTTTGAATCGGTGATGTTGCGTGTACATGAAGTAACTAGAGACTTAGACATTGCGTAATATTTCCACAGACATAGTTATATTAAAAGCAGATATAAATATTCACAATTATTTAAAATAATTGCGTAAACTAATCTCTAGTCCACAATTGATAGTAATAAGATTACAAAAAGTCTTAATAAGGACCACAAATTTATGAAAACAAGACAGGTACAAAGAGTGCTGCAAAGACGCAAAAACTAAACTGATTAAAGAATAACAGAAACTGGAAAGATTTGAAATTTAACCATAGTATAAAATTTTGAAGAAAGCATGAAGAATAATTAAATGAAGTAAAAATTTCAAAGCAATTTACTGATACTAAATGTGAAGGAAACGAAGCCAAAATACAAGGAAGAGAATCTAATTTTTTTAAGAAAACATAGAAAAAATGTAATCGATTGAAACTTGCAATAAAAAAAATGGATTTGACAACCATTGATTAAATACGTATTCTAAGACTTTTTGAAAGAAATAAATCCAAACTGTTTTTAGAAACTGATAAGAGACAAAATATGTACCTGAAAAAATGCGTTAAAAACACCATAATACCACACCAGAAGACCAGTTTATAACAATAATCTCTAAAATTCGCTATGTAGGAAAAAAACCATACTAAAATTGATCATCGTGCAATTTTGAAAAATATGAGATAGACTAAAATCTCCAAAATAGAGGACTAATTCAATATGGTCGATATTCAAATAATCGATATTTCAAATAAACAATTAATACTACAATTTGAGAATATTATTAATAATGGAATAGCACTCACTGGTAGACAAATTATTTGCGTGACCATCCATTTCAAAGCACAAGAAAAAATTTATTACATTTCTTGTAGACAACACAATATCGATGTTCGAAATATAGTCGAATAGTTTGATATTTTAAATTCGGAGAGCTGTATAACATATATATCAATAATTTAATAAATTGTGATTCGATATAAAGCCTAACTTCGAATGAATATGGTAGTAATATCACATGTTCCATAGTAAATAATGTTAGCCTTAATGATTTATATTAAAATATAAACATGCGTCTTCCAGCGAGTTTATTAGTATGATTGTGTTTTATATTGCATTTATGTCTAGCATTCTTCTTTATGATTTCCATAATAGAGACTAAGAAAATAATAAGGTATTGCTAGCCGGACCTATAAAACAAACTACCGAACTCACTTTTAAACCAATTGAAATATTGGAACCGCATAAGAACTTCAGCAACGATAATTACCGTAAAATTTGAATGAATTACGATAATCTTAAGCAGAGACTCACAGAAATTAGCAATAGAATAATAATTTGTACCATGCTCACTGAGGACCAATAATTATAAGCACTAAATCTGTGATCTGTGAAAACAACAGTAGCATTAAATTTTTTTTTTGACTTGAAAACAGATTAAGAAAAGTAGTATAAATACGTTCAGATATCACTTGAACAATGAAAATAGATCAAGGTCGAAGAGTCAAGGTCAATGTACGGGAAACAACCTTCTTTATAATAAGAGTTCAAAGGAGACATATCCAATTAGTTTAAAGGTAAAAGCCAGCTTACAAATAAAATTTAAATCGGTCTTCAATGGGTAAAGACTATTAATTTATATTAATTAATATGTATTATATTTAATATATATTATTATTATATTATATATTATTATTAATATATTATTATCTATTATATATATATATTATTATTATTATCTAGTTTATTATTATATATAATTATTATTCATTATTATTACATTTTAACCACTCTCAATACCAAATGGCCACAATTTCTTCGACTTTCTTTGGTAGTCGTATTGGGAGTCAGGAATGAGATCCAAGTTTTCTGCAAATACCAAAGTATATATAATATCACTATATATATATAAATATATATATAATATAATATATAAATATATATATATATATATATATAATATATATATATATTATTATATATATAATATTAGATATATATATTATAATATATATATATATATTATAATATATATAGTATATATATATAATATAATAAATAAATATATAATAATAATTATATATAATAATAATTATATAATAATAATTATAAATACCTATATATATATATATAATAATATCAATAGACCTATATGACACCTATAATACTAGTACGCACTATATATACTAATAAATATATAATAATATATATATAATATATAATATAATATATCACGAATGCATTATGATCGATTTATGAAAGATAGTTCACATCTGTTTCTTATCTCCCTTTTATAATAGAACTTAAAAACACGGCGTTTTTGGCGCTGAACAGACTCCAGTCAAAGAGGTTAATGTGATAGTGTATATAAAGCGCTCAATTTTTTCTTTCTTCTAAATGTAAAAACAAAATATATATAATATTTACAATTTTTGTACCTCTATTTTCCTCTCTCTTGTTAATATATATATATATATATTATATATATATATATAATAATATATAATATAATAACTATACACATATATATAATATAATAACTATAATATCATATATTATATAATATAATATATAGATATATAATATATATAGTAATATATAATATATATATAGTATATATATATATATATATATATATTAACAAGAGAGAGGAAAATAGGTGCAAAAATTGTAAATATTTTTCATTCTTGAATTATAATTGAAATAAAAATATATAATTACTTAGAAATTATTATTTATGATATATAGGAAAAAAATAGAAAAAAAAATACCTTACGGTAGGAAATAATTATTATTAATGGTTAAAATTAACAAATGAAAAAAAAAATTACAAACTTGCAATCATTGGTTAAAAATTAAAATTAACATATGGGGGAAACGCAAAAAATGTTTCTTACTTATAGAAATTTAAAGATAACTTTTGTTCTACTACTTCTAAAACTAAAACCTAAATTATTACGCTAAATTATCTTTCATGAAAGATCCTGAAATAGATCAAAATATAATATTTGAATTGTATGCTTGTGTACGCCTGTGTATGCTTGTGTGTGCTAGCTTGTGCAAACTCGTAATATCAATCCTTGCCTAGCATATAACACAATAACGACTTACTTTTTAAATCGTGTCCCAATTCATTGGAAGAATTGCTTGGTTCCCTTCTTATACTTTTGTAAGCATCACATTCTATAGATAGGTTACGTTTTAAGGTAAAGTTTTTGTTGCTCTCTATTAATTTCTCCCGTGGCAAAGGCAAATTTGTGGGTAAAGGGCAGATTACTTTCAAACCGATCACTGCGTCTTCTTTCACATATAAAAGAGCCATAAGGCAGAGTAAAATTAAAACTAATATTTGTAGCCTTCTGCGTAATTTTCCTATCATATTAATACTATATATTATTACCTATATATATATATATATATATATATATATATATACTTACTGTATATAATATATCTATATATAGATAATATATATATTATATATATAATAATACTATATATATATTATATATATAATATTATATATATATATAATATATGAGGTTGGAGTCTCCGGCCTGAGAATGAAATTTCCAATTTTCCTTTAATTTTTACCATTACCAATTTATATATATATATATATATAATATATATATATATATATATATATATATATATATATATATATATATATATATATATATATATATATATAATATATATATAATATATATATATAATATAGTATATATATAATACGAAGGTATACTATGAAGGAGCAAAACTGATAGATTTTTAAGAAAACTTTATTTAGAATAAAAGTGCACTATCTTTATATATAGAACATAAAAAGCAAATGTATTAAAATATATATATATATATATATATATATATAATAATATATATATATATATAATATATATATATATATATATATATATACTATAATATATATAAATATTATATATATAATTAAATTTTTAAGAAATTTCAAAAAAAAAAAAAAAAAAAAAAAAAAAAAAAAAGCCCACTTTTTGCAAAAAGGGCCCATGTGTATGACAAAAAAAGGCCCACTTTTTTCATTCTTGAATTATTTGGTACCTTTTGCTTCGTACTTCCTTGTTTGCTTTAAAGAATATTTTTTTTTTTAGTAATTTAAATATATATATTATATATTAATAATAATTATATAATAAATATATGATATATAATATATATATATATCATTATAGATTATATATATATATATATATATATATATATATAATATATATATAATATATATAATATATATATAGTTAATATAGTATTTTACACGCCAAGTTAGGGGGCTCGAGTCGCGGGGAACAGAGGGGGACGTTTTCCATACCCAGTTAGGGGAGGGCTTAAGAACCCCCGCATACACCCAAATTACGAAAGAGAGGAGTTCGAAAACCCTCCCGGAGGGGGAGAAATAGTCCTACCCTGTCGTTCCCCGGAAGGCGAGAGGACCCGAACTCCCATTGCCCATCGTTAGCGATATACCCTAACCCAAGTTGGTGGTCATTGGTGATTAATGTAATTGAAGGTTTATTTGGCTAACCACGACGCACCCTTCCCGTCCACACTCGGGCGTAGGGTCAAACAGGGCACCGCTCAGAGTGAAAATATCTATTAACCGGGGAATATTATGTATGATAAGACAACTGCTATAAATTCATCGCAGTGTGATAGGTATTGAAAAATAACCCCTTAAGTAATTTCACACTACTGGGATTGAACCTGGGCCATAGCAGATGTCCGCGTAAGTGTTTGACGACCACGCCACGATGGACTAAGTAAAGCGCGGAATTGTTCCTGTGGTGAATTTATAATCACCCACCAACAGGAACGACGACGCATCTACCCGTCCACCCTTCGGGCCGTAGCGGCAAACAGTGGCACCGCGCAGAGTGAAATACTTTTTAACCGGGAATATATTGTATGTATAACAACTGCTACAAATTCACGCAGTGTGATAGGTATTCAAAAAAACCCCTTAAGTAATTTCACTGCTGGGATGTGAACCTGGGCGCTAGCAGGATGTCCGCGTAGGTTTGACGAACCCCACACGAGGGACTAAAAAAAAGAGCGAGAATTGTTCCGGTTTTGAATCATATAATATATATATACTATATATATATATATATATATATATATATATATATATATATATATATATATATATATATATATATATATATATATATTATATTATATATTACAGGTTACCACCACTCGCGGGCAGAAGAGCCCGTTTCAAGGAGTGGCAGAATAGAATAAACAAAAATACAAAATGAAAGGCTCTCGTAAACCTAACGTAAATATCTCAGATGAGAGCGGACGAAGGCCTAAGAGAAGATTAAATGCAGCTGGAAAAACATATGATGGTAGGGAGTTCCATAAAAGAGATGTAGCTGGAAAGAAGGAGGCACCACAATGAGCAAGTCTGGAATTTTCCATGCTCAAGCAAAGCACCCCTTGCGCTATGAGGGCGTAGCAGTGGTGGTGGTATGTGAGTGGTCAGCTGC
>JABUQX010070094.1:0-5000 GCA_015478945.1 Trachelipus rathkii | reverse complement strand
CATTGGCTTGGTAATTTCCATTACATTGTTATATTTTGAATTTTGAGACGTCAAGTTTTAAAGGTTTTTAAAGTCGGTAAGGCTATTTTCAATGGTTTTGGATCTCTAAACCATCAAGACATTCAAGTCATGTCGACAGTTAACTTTAGAATTTCCTTTTCATCGGTAGATTTTGACTTTTGAGACGTCAAATTAAGGGTTTTAAAGGTCGGTGAGACCTTCAATGAGGTCAGGAAGACCGTTTTCTGAGTTTTTGAACCTGAACTTAGTGGGTTTTCCCCAAATAGATTTTTTTTTATTTCATGGTCATAGTTAGATGGAAAATAAGCAGCCAACATGTTTTATCGAAGGATTCGGTGTCAGAGAAGGAGTCGGATCCTTAGTAGGTTCATGATACAGATCACTAAGTCGGAGCCGGAGCAGGAGACAGAATGGAGGCAGACAGAGTAGTGCGGTGCTTGAATCCAAAACTTGCTTTTGACATGCATGATGTGTGTTACATCAATGAAGGGTGCCGAGATCGAAAACACTAGTTTCAACTCTCTAATGGGTTGCGTGAAGGTCCCACGCGTGCGCGCTCATCCGCAGGCGCAACCCGGCGTGTGCTCCCGCAGGCGAAATACATACGCGCGAATATTTTTTTTAAATATCAATTAACCAGTAGATCAATAGATCAAACCACACACCCAACCCTTCTCCTCTCATCTGTGATCTATTGATTAAGCGATTAAAGTAATATCTGAGCACATTTATTTAAATTTAACGTGAAAATAACTACATTACATGTAAAATATTAAAAACCATTTTTTTATTAAAATTATCAATTAATCAATAAATAAATAAATCAAACCACGCACCCGTCCTTCTCCTTCTTCATCGTGATCTATTGATTAAGCAATTAAACTCTTTGTACACATTTTGTGTAAACGTAACGTGAAAATATGTTTTTTTGCATAAATATTACATAAAAATATTAAAAACATTCAATGTTTTTACTAAATTTTTATTAAAATATCAATCACACGCTGTGTCAAAGCATAAAGACGGTCTTCACCGGAAGATGAGGGGGAAGTATTAGTTTATTTCCTTATTTCTTTATATATATATATATATATATATATATATATATATATTTGTATATATATATATATATATATATATATATATATATATATATATATATATATATATATATATATATATATATATATATATATATATATATATTAGCTCATATGAAAATAAGTTCTTAAGAGAAAAGGGAATAAAAAATCAAGTTTTTATTTTAAAAAATTTATAACATAACTAGAAACTGTATAATCCTTAACATATAAATTTTTGATATCAAATATATTTACAAGCTCATTTAAACATCCATTATTTAAAAACCATATAATGAAATAAATGCAATAGACTTCACATAGATTGGAATATTGAGGTTGAACAGGAAAGCGTTAAACTGTTTTATAATTCACACTTTATATTTTAAAAAAGAAATTACATAATGGTTACTCAACATGAATTTTAAATGCAGAGAATCAAGAAGATAAATAATACCCTTTTTATCCCTGTAGACTGAAATCCTGCGTCCTTCTGTGGTAATGTGACGAAACGAAGTGTTGAATACAAATCCAGCATCATTCTCCAGTTTCACTGCCCCTATTTCATTAATAGCGAAGACTCCAATAAATCTTGGTTCGTTTCTATATACACTTATATATATATATATATATATATATATATATATATATATATATATATATATATATATATATATATATATATATATATATATATATATATATATATATATATATATATATATATATATATATATATATATATATATTCTTTCACGAAAAAGAAAAAATTGAAAATTTCCATTTTCACCGGATGTGATGTAATTCCGATTCTAAATTGCTTTGTGTTTTGATATTTGCTCTAGATGTTAAAACACATTAATTTATATTTTCTCAAAGTATTAAATCCCTTCATAATATATTTTCTTTATTTGAACCATTGCAATTAACATGCAAAACTTAGGCTTTCATTTTTCCAAAAAGTAACAATTTCTAACTTTTTGCTCCTTCCAATGCTTCGTGGGTTCTGAAGGGATCTCAGGGTGGAGGAATTTGTCAACTTAATCTTAATACATTGTTCTTTAATTTTTGTAAGTGCTTTTGCCCTATTTATTTGGAAAGGTCATTTTTTTCTGGTCAAAGTTGACCTCAAATTTTTATTTTGACAATGCCAAGTTTGTCACCTTTACCTTACGTATTGTTTTGATCAGGGAGTCAAGTAGATTCTTTTATTATATAATATGTAATGAAATTAGTAGTTAATTAACTATAATATTTATTAGTTATTTCCCTATGAGAAAAATTTATTACATGTTAATAATTGGTAGAAATTTGACATTTTTCACCAGACTGATTTTAACTCCTTTTCTTTTATTGATTAATTATCGTTTTGATTAACGTTTTTCTATAAATTGAAAATAGTTGGTACTAACTATCTTTTCATATTACACAGGCCTGCATTTGAAAAAAAAAATTCTGTTCCTGGGGTTTTCTGAAGTGATTCCTAACGAAATTGTCCTCCTAAATTGAAATATGACATTCGTTTTGCTCAATCAGGTCTGGTATTTGAGATACAGCACACTACTTCTTTTAGAAATTGGGTAATTTTAAGAAAAATTCGTTATTTATATCAAAGTTATTTAATAAATTACAATTACTTGTAAACTAAGAAAAAAATAAATACCGACTCAATTCGACTTTCCTTTAATTAATTTTAAACTTACAGACTACTTATGAGCCTACCCAAGACGTGCAAGAAACTATTTTCCAAGAAACGAAGTCCTTGATGATTTCCGTTTGTGAAGCGATGTTGGTTCGTCACGTTTAAGACACCAGCAATAGGTCAGCTAACATGTTGATGCCCCACCGTCCTTGATATCTTGTTTCCACGTCTTTATGTCTTGGTGAAATCTTTCACCTTGTTCCTCGCTGTAATCTCCACAGTTTGCGGGAAAATAGTCAAGATGTGAATGGAGAAAATGCATTTTTATCGACATGCGAGCTCCCATTTTTTCGAAGCTTTTCATAAGCTCATTTACATGCGAGATATATTCTGAGCTTCTTTTATTTCCTAGAAAACCGTCAATTACTTTATTAAACGATCGCCATGCATCTTGTTTACTGGCTTCCAAATTGGTGTAAAAATGCTTGTCCTTTAACTGAGTTCTAATTTGGGGACCGTCAAATATGCCTGCATGGAGCTTTGCATCACTGATGTGTGGGAATTTTTGCAGTAGATACTTAAAAGCTTGGCCTTCTTTATTCAGTGCTTTGACAAAGTTCTTCATCAGGCCAAGCTTTATATGAAGAGGAGGCAGTAAAACATTTTTGGGAGGGACTAGAGGTTCAGCTACCACGTTGTGGCAGCCAATTTGGAATGTCTCTCGAGCTGGCCAGTTTTTTTTGCTCATAGTGAAGACTATCAGCACGGCTATCCCATAGACACATGAAGCAAGGATATTTTGTGTAGCCTCCTTGCATCCCAAGAAGAAGGCACACAACCTGAAAGAAAGGATTAATTCTTAAATACATTAAATGTAGTAAATTAAAATTGAAAACTGTCTTTATGCTTGCATATTGATGTACATGGTTCCTAAGAACATATTTTTTTCATAGGTAATTTTTTTAAAAATGAAGAATTATAATGACAAGAAGAAACTGGGAAATATATCTTACCTTGAGATCACCACATATTAACTAATCAATATTTCCATATTTTTGTAGCTTTCTGTTAACTGAACTAAATGGGCAATAGGTACGGATGCCATTTTATTGCCAATATTTAAGAGTACTGCCTTCAAGCTTCTGCTAGAAGAATCAATGAAGATCCTCCATTCACTTGGTTGGTAAGGAACGCCAAGTGCCTCAATTAAATCTTTTACATCATTGCAATACACCAAATAGCTGCAAGAAGCAACTGCAAAGAACTTTCGAAACTCTTCTTCGTCTCTATTTCTGAACCAAAAGTATGTAGTTCCTTGAGAGAGATGAGGTTGTTCTCACTAAGACGGATTCAAGAAGTTGTGCGTTCTTTAGAAAGACCAAGATCTCTAGTCAAGTCATTTAATTTACTTTGAGTGAGTGGTCTTGGCGAAGTGTTTTTAGACGTAGGCTGATATGTCACTGAAGTGTAAGTGTCATCCACTTCTTTATCATCTATATTGTCTTGTAGCTCAGTATTTTCAGGTGGAGAAGGAACTGGAACTCCTGGACCATGTGGTTGTGGCTTAATGGCAGAAGGAACATCAGGGTAGACTACAGTGTGCTTGTTCTTCTTATTGATACCCGAAAAAAGGTTTCGCCTACTTAATTTACATAATATTAATTCACTCGACCCTCGTTTCCACACTTTTATACACAATTTTCATACCAGGAAAAATATACCAATTTTAAATACAATCAATTTTTATATACAATTTTAAGTATATATATAGGTTATGATGAAAAAAAGTATATATAGCATATATATATATATATATATATATATATATATATATATATATATATATATATATATATATATATATATATATATATATATATATATATATATATATATATATATATATATATATATATATATATATATATATATATATATATTGATTAAAGTTATTTAACGTATCTATTAATGGAACGGGAGCTCGGATCAAAAAAAAAAAATTTTTACATGTAGTAGTTTTGATATATAAATTTTTGTTCTAGGGTCTAAATGAATTTTTTTTTTTTTTTTTTTTTTTTTTTAACCTGTTCTAGGGGCGAAATTATATATATATTATTTGTAAAGGTATTATGGCAATGTAGGGGGTTTGTTTTTTTTGGTTTTTTTTGGGGGACGTTTTCCATACCCCGTAGGGAGGGGCGGAGAGTCCCCGCGACACCCAAATACCAAAGAGCGGGGGTTCCGGCGCACCCTCCCCG
>JABUQX010070093.1:0-28881 GCA_015478945.1 Trachelipus rathkii | reverse complement strand
TAAATATAAATAATAATAATAAATAATAAATAATAATAAATATTAATAATATGAAATATAATAATATAATAATAATAAATAATAATTAATAATAAATAAAATTAATAATAATAATATAAATAATAAAATAATAATAATCAATAATAATATAATAATAATAATAATAATAATAATAATATTATAAGTAATAATCAATAATAATAATCGAGAATAATAAATAATTATAATTAATAAAATTATGAATATTACTAAAATTCATAATAAAATATACGTAATAATATATGATACTACAAACGATAAAATAGTAAATAAAAATAATAATAATAAAATAATAATAATAATTAATATAATAAATGAATAAGTGGATAATGATAGGATGATAAATGATAATGATAATTAAATAATAATTAAATAGAATAATATAAATATAATAATTTAATAATAATGATAATGATAAATGATAATATACTAATAATAAATAAAAAAAAAGAATTCAAATCGACAAAAAGTAATAATTAATTAAAAAAAGAAAAAAAAGTCCCCTTCAAAACTTTACTCAACTAATTTTATAGTCATATAATAATAATAATAATAATGATAAATAAATAATAATACATAATAATAATAATATAATAATTTAATTATATAAATAGTAATTAATCTAATTATAATTTAATAAATATATTAAATAATATAATAATAATAAAATAAAATTATTATAAATTAAATGAATAATAAAAATAATAGATAATAATAATATTAAATAATATAATAATAAATAATAATAATTAATATAATAATAATTAATAATAATTAATCATAATTAATTAATAATATTAATATGATAATGATAATGAAAATGATAAATGATAATGATAATGATAATAATAATGATATAAATAATGAATAATCAATAAATAATAATTAATAATAATAATAAATAAAATATAATATAATAATAATGAATAATAATAATAATAAATAATAATAATTAATGAAATGAGACAATATAATGATAATGATAATGATAATGTAATGATAAATAATAATAATAATAATAATAATAATAATAATAATAATAATAATAATAATAATAATAATAATAATAATAATAGACTAATGTAAGGAAGACAATACACAAAAATCGATTGAAGATTAATTTTTTTATATTGTATAATTTATTGATTTTTTTTCTCTTTTGGTAAGATGTGGTTTCCTCAGGTTTTGAGGTTTTGATGATTCCCTAGAAGTCAGTGATGCTTCTGGCTCTCCATGCGTACACTCGGTCCTTGAGATAGCCCCAAAGGAAGAAATCTGGGGGGCTAAGGTCTGGGCTATAAAGTTCCCACTCAAAATCAGTCTTACAGACTGATCACACGGCCTCCAAAGTTCTCTTTCAGAGAATCTCGGGACAAGTTTGAGAGGTGAGAACTTGCTCCATCTTGTTGGAACCAGACCTTCTCTGTAGACAATTTTTGAAGGTTTTGAGGACCTCAACATACCTTTCTTTGGTAACAGAAACTGTCGCGCCAGATTCCTCGAAAAAGAATGTTCTGATGATGTCTCTGACCGAGATTGTAGCCCATACTGTGCACTTAGGGGAGTATAGGGGCTTGGTGGCTACTTCATTGGGGCTGGAGTTCTCCCCCCCCCAGAAGACATTTGTCTTTGAGTTCACCTTTCCTTCAAGATGGAAGTGGGTTTCATCTGAGGTCCAAAGGAGGTTATAGAAATCTAGGGTGTCCTGTACCTTCTCCTGTAACTTGACTGTCGTATTGTTACTCAGCTGTTTGTTCAAGGCTGCAAGGATCTGCTTCGTCTGTATTCTGTGTGGGTAAGCCTTTATTTCGTTTACTAGTACTCTCTCGCAAGTCTCATGGGATATACCGAAAGACTGACTTTGCTTGCGCACAGAGCGTCTCGGACTTTGATGAACTGACTCTTTCACGCTTTCGACCAGCTCGGCTGTACTCTTCCTGGGACGTCCTGAGTGACTTGGACGATTTTCACTTGCCGCATTGAGGTTCTCTACGGTCCCATACTTATCAAAGTGGTCCACCCATTTCTGAATTCTGCTTTTTGGAGAGGATCTTCTGACATTCGAACTGATGCCTGAAAGTCTCCTGGATTTTCTTGAACTAGCCTGTTTTGTAGTAATGTTTGACGCATTATATTCTTTGCTCGACCTTCCATTGAGGTCTAATTGTGTTCACAGACGTTACTTCTGCCATATCCTGCAAAACAAGGGTGATTAGTTAATGATTGCAGGGGATATCACAAAACATGCGCGCGGGATCCGTTTTTGTCACCATATATATATATATTATTATATATATATAATATATATATATCTATAATGTACTTTTTTTAATCAGGCAGAAAATATCTATAGAAATCATAAGATATATATATATATATATATAATATATAATATATTATATAATATAATATTTAAATAATATATATATATATTTATATATTATATAAAAAAGTATATATAATAATAAATATAATATAATGGTATAGTATATAAATATATATATATATATATATATTATATATAATATATATAATATATATATATATATACTAATTAACCTTTATTAGCTAAATGCAACCAAGGATCTGAAAATTAATAAAACAGGTTGTAGGTTGGCATCGTTGAAGTATGTTAACTGAGAGAAGAGAGAGAGAGAGAGAGAGAGAGAGAGAGAGAAGAGAGCAGAGAGAGAGAGAGAAGAGGAGAGGAGAGAGAGAGAGAGAGAGAGAGAGAGAGAGAGAAATTTTGTTTCAAGTTTGCTGGAAGAACTAATAAAAAAAATTTCCAAAGATTAATCATAGTCAACAAAATAAAATAACAAAATAATAAATAAAATAATAAATAAATAAATAAATAAATAAATAAATAAATAAATAAATAAATAAATAAATAAATAGTTAGTTAATTAGTAAATAAGTATATAATTAAATAAATAATAAAAAATAAGTAAAAGGAACCAATACAAAGCGCTTACTTGCATATATCCTGCCATTCTTCGAAGGAGAATAAGGCATTCGTTATTATTCTCTTCTCTCTCTCTCTCTCTCTCTTCTCTCTTCTCTCTCTCTCTTTTCTCTTTCTCTTCCCTCATCTCCTCCTCTCTCTCTACTCTCTCATCTCTCTCTCTCTCTCTCGTCTCTTCTCTCTCTCTCTCTCATCTCTCTCTCTCTCTCTCTCTCTCTCTCTCTCTCTTCTCTCTCTCTCCTCTCCTCTCTCTCTCTCTCCTTCTTCCTTTTTACTGTACCATTACTTTTTCATTCAGATCTTTCTCTTCTTCTCCTTTGCGGATTCCACCCAAGTGTAGTTCTTAACAAATATTCCTGTGGTCTTCTGAACACGTGTCCAACCAATCCCACTTCTTCCTCTCACAATATTGGTTCTCAACCCTCGTTCTCCGTCTATATTCCAAATACCTTATTCGAAGTAACCTCTGTTCGTCTTATTCCGACGATTCCTTAAGAATTTATTTACAAACAACTGAGCTTATCCCTTATTTCACTGGTCGTCATTTTCCATTGCTCAATCCTATATAGCAATACCTAATTAACATTTCTGTTGAAAAATCGTGGTTTTGTGCTTTCTCTTAACCGCCGTGAGTTCCGAATCTATCCAAATGATAGAAAAGACTACTTCTTGTCCTTTACTATTATTCTCCTCCGCCTGTTTTCTTTTCTCCTTCCAGAGTACATCCATCATCCTCCCCTCATGTCCCCTCTCATCACCTCGTCGATTACAAGAGTCAAATAACAGGCGACAAGAGACAAACAACACTGTCTCACACCTGACCTCACTGTGGATGGCTTCGTCAAATACCATCACGCTCAACTTAACATTTACAGTTCATGTAGGACTATTTTATGACTGATAATCATCTTCTATGGCAATCAGTACCTTCTCACAACTTTCCAAACCACCTACTTGCATCCTATCGAACGCTTTCTCAAAATCCACAAAAGTCATATAAAAACTTTAGCCTATTTCAATAATCTGTCATATTATTATTCTCAACGTATTAATCTAGTTTGCAAATGATGTACCTTCTCAGAAACCTCCCTGTTACCTCTACAACATTCCATCTATCTAATTCCTTCTTTCCCAAACAATCCTCATCAAAACTCAACTCGGCACAGACCGTAACGTTATTTCCCCCCCATTGTCACAGCATGCTGTCTCCCTTCTTGGGCAATTTCATTAACAGACCCTCCCACCATTCCTCCGGGAATATTTCAGTTCCCATAATTATTAAGTTAAAGAACTCTCACAATTTCTTTATCATCAATTCCTGACCAGTCTTTTGGAGCTCGACGGTATTTGATTCGTTCCCAACGTAAAAAATTTCAATGCTTTTTACTCTCTCCAGACCTGAAGTATAGCCTATGTTTAGGTCTTTCTTACATTTTGTTCTCTCTATCTTCTACCTCGCTTTTCGGTTTAGGGTCTCCTTAAAGTGTTATCTCAGTAATTGCTCTTCCTCAGTGGTTATCATTTTTCCATACACCTGATTGACTCTTTCTGTATTCCTTTCCAGCCAACATTTTTATGCTATGTCAAAAACGGAAGTTCATTTGTATCCCTGTTCACAAGCGTATCTAGCGCTAATGTTAATGATAAGACATTAAGCAGATGGTAATTAACAAACAATCGAGATTAGCAATCTGCCAGAAGCTCGGAACCATATATCTACACACAGAGAGACCAGAGATTATACAGAGAAATATGACTATTCTAAAAGTTAGAGAGAGAGATATACATAGATTTACTTCTGACCTGAACCATTACACCACAAGATTTGCGGTGACTGTGAAATTATAGAATTGGCAAAGGCAATAGGATGAAAAAGTAAGACTGTTATGGTATGAGAGTATAAATAAATGATAACCCTAGAAGAGAGGTTTGGCGACAAAAAAAAAATCCTAAATAACCAGCCCGGTATCAGCGATGAATTCTACCAACATACATCTAACCTGAAACATATGAATAAACAAATAAACAGAAAAACTTAAAATTTATTAAACTTAATCACGAAAAATATAAAGAAATTCTACTTATTACACCGTGGTATCCCTTGGATGTGACCAATACAAGAGAGTATAAAATAGAATTCGTAGTGGGGAAACCCTTTATCTTTCTGATAAGTGGACTGTGTTGCTTGTGTGAGCAAGGACCCAGATAGAGAGAATGTAGCGATCTCTATGAGCTTTGGGTAAGATGCGCATCTGGTATAGCTAAAGAAATCGAGAGAACTATGAATTAAAAAATTCATATCCGTCGAGGAACAATCGCACTAGATTTAAATCACGTTGGGTCATAAGAAAGATTAGGATGCGTAGTGTAAAACTATAGAACAGATGCAAAGCAGACGTGTGGGGCAATAACAAATGAGGAAAATAGATGAGGGAAACAACTATGGACTAAGAACTTAGGCAGGGCTGGAGATAATACTTGATGTTCTAAGAAGGAGATGAGGAGCATATTGGCTGGCTGATGAGATCGAGTAGGCGCATGCTTGTGTTATTAGCAATTTTCACAAGAAATTAGCTCGAAGGCTGAGCAGAAGCCAGTTTACAACAAGAGTTTGGTATAAAGCATCACGTAGATAATTACAAATATATTAGACAGAGAATTGGGGTTATGGAAGGTATAGTTTTGAGGGATTGGAGGAGAAATACTATTTTAAGTAATGAGTGGGAGGCCCTTATACCTTACGTAATTAAGTATGGAGGAACTTAGTGGGGATCTTATATGTGGAGAGGAAAGAATAGAATGGGACAGTCGTGATTGGTTTAGCGGGTCAGTTGGCTGGTGTGCGGATGCATGAGGTATGTCGGGGCTTGGTGGAGAGTGTAATAGCTTGGTCTGGAGTCTGGGGCAATCCTGAGGGCTGGCTGTGGGAGGACTGTAATGAAGAAAATAGGATTCAGTCCTGAGGGGCCACAGAGGAGGGGATGAATCTGAGGGATTGTGGGGGTGGGTGGGTGAGAAAATGTGAGGTGGTGGTGTTTGTTGAGAGGGTATGGTTGTGAAGAGAGTGGGGAGGATATTCATTAACTATAAATAAAATTTATAGAGAAATAAAGCGTTTGTACAAAGACCTGTGAGCATAAATAAGGAATAGATGAATACCATTACTTGAAGTGAGATATAGAGACAGTGATTATGGGTCAAAGCAACATTTTCATTCATATGTTCTGGTTACGGTACGGATGAATTCAAGTTTTCAAGAGATCCGAATATTTAAAGCTACAATGTGCATTAACAATAAGTTGGATGAAAGACTCATGTTATTAATTAAAGAATGCGGATATTAACGAACCTTTGCATGCAATTTTTAAGCAAGTAGCTTTGGTGACTACCTTATAGAACCAACGTGTATACCAGTAGCATGAATTGGACAATCTTCTAAAGCAGGTATGTATTGTAGCGATATATATATGAATATATTTGTATTGAAAGTTAGGTAAATATACATAGTATATAAATTATTATTACTCGGACGACTATAAGAAGTGATTTAATGCTTATATTACAACTCATTAGCGGGTGACAAAACACCAAGAGGATCAAATGCCGATGCAACATTATGTATTATTTTACTTTAGTGTTGGCTTCTGGGTCGAAGCTATAGTCTACACATAAGGGTATTATATCATTACTTATATATATATATATTATAGTGATCATCAATAGGAGGTACTATTGTGATGATAAATGATAAGTGTAGAGGCGGCCAATAGGAGCAAGAGGGGCTTTACACCCCCAGAGGGCTTCACTAATTCAGGAAAGTAATTATGAACTCATTATCTCCCACTCAATTATTTTATAGCGAGTAGAAATGTCTCACGTCCACTATCTCTAGATGGATTGTTTCATTGAGTTGGGGGCGATAAAAACAATGCTGTATCAGCGGAGACTTTATTATTTTGTCGATTGTCATAAATATCTTGTGTGAGTATAGAGGCGCAGATCGCCACAAAAAGCCCAGATGCGCGCATACGCAAAAAATTGCCTAGGCTGAGTGGTTAAAAGGACATCTGGAGTGAATCATGTAAGATATTTAACCCGATCTGGCCTGTGGCTAGTACAGGTTGTCTTGTGAGTTTGTGAACGAGGATGTGGACGATTAAAGTGCACTTATGCTAGTCGTGCAGAGAGTGTCTAGGCGGAGGCACTGAACTAAAGAACCAGGGCACACTGTTTCCGGTAATTTGATTATCTATATAGACGAAATATAATGCCCTGTCTTGGTGTAGTGACTTATATGCCCTATTGTGTGAGTTTGTTGATAAACTTTGACATTAACAGCCGTGAAATTTAGCTGGAGATACATATTAAATACAGTCGTCAAAGCCGCTGCAATGTCATTATACGAAAGAAACCGAGTGAGATTTAACGGAAGCGCTCTATGGAGCGGAGTGTATGAACAGCTCTAGTGCTAATTTATATAACTTTTACTAACCTGTTGCTGAATCGCCCCACTCCTCACAAGAAAATGTTGATTGCTTACTGCTCCATGTTGATAGCGAATCACTGCCTGATTATCATGCTCTTGTATACCGGTTGCACTCAATAGATAAATTCTTCTTGACCACGACATTTCGGCTTGTCGCAACAAGAAATTAACGTAAGAAGCTTTAAGAAAATCAAAGATTCAACAAATAATTAAGTAATATTAATGCCATACTTTCTTAGATATACTTGTACTGACTGGTAACTAAATATAGTCTACCTATAGAGGGCACATAATTTCCGAGCGGAGATAATGACCGATACCCATAGCTAAGCCGTAAACACTTATTAAACCCTAGATACTCTTCTACACTGTGTGAGACGTAGTCATCAACCTGAGGGAATATACGTTGTAATTAGACTAAAGTTGGCTGAATGAAAAGAGTGAAATGGCTCGGTCATCATCAAGACATCAGATAAAACACCCACACATGCAACATTTAACAAAACTTATCGGTAGTAAGGACGAGAGCTGTAGGCAGTGCAAGTACGAGAGAGTGCGTCGAACTCCCTACATCCGTGTGTAAGAATCTCATTATTTCTCGAAAACCTGAATAGTGAAAAACGTGGCGTCAGCAGTGACTTCCAAATTAACTGTCTTATCTCTTAGAGAGTCATCCCACCTCACGTGCACTCCACACCATTACTACAGCATATCAAGAGAAAAAATATGACGCTATGGGCTGGTGCGTATTGAGCCCTCTCTTCGTTACGCTGATGAAGAGAGGACTGCGTCGTTCATTCTCTCGCCTCAAAACGGCAATAACGTCTGAGTCAATATTTAGGGCAATGGAAGGTTATCCCATTGTGTCCGTCCCACTACAAGCAAACACAAGGCGTCTTTCTCTTAAGACAACGCAACTAATTTCTAATCCGATGTCCCTATACTACGATCACAGAATAAGTGACGCTAATTCGGGAAAAAAGTGAAAGTGCAAGAGACAACCTACATTAGTTTTTGTCTTTTAAAAATTAATGTAATTCAAGTATTAAGATAGAGCATATGGATTATTTCTTAGATCGGTTAATATTAAACGATAATATATTGATCCGTTGCGTAGTATATGTAATCGTGCAGCTAATATTAATACACTTTAAAGAAGTGAGATATGAGCTTCTATCATAATAATAAATTTAAATTAATACTATCTATTATAATGAATATCCAGTGGAATAAGGTACTATAATCTAATATATTATTGGTAATAATTAATGACTAATCGCAGATAAGAGTGACGTTCATATATACCAGCATTACGTGTGAGATATAACGGAGAGAAGAAGAGTTAACACCTATCGCTCAGTAAAAAAATGATATTGTCTCTGGTTGTAGCACACCGTTAGTATATTGTCGAAATAATTATTATTATCATTGTTGAAGATTATGCACTTAATCGTTCCATTTTATTAGAGTAACTCTTACTTTCATCCAATTCACGATAAGTATTAAAAAATGAAGAGTAACGCGAAAATGAACTGAATGGCTTCTTACAGATAAGATAAATAACGGCGCAATGAATAGTAGAGATTTAATGAAGAATAGAGTTGGTATGCTGAACACTATCTCGTAATTTAATGGAAAAGAAATGTGATTGATACCGTCGATATTTTTTTCGAGATAGGAAGATAGTGAAGGAATATTTATAATTACCTCCACTTCTAGATCTTATAGAATATATCACCATCTAATTTATATTTGTGAATCTTTTGAAGCATCAATTATTTATCCTGAGCGTTGTCTAGCAGATTGAGAGTGTATATCCAGCCAGAAAGTGAGCTGCTTGTATGAGCATAACAAATCACAGATAATGGGTATGAAATAGGTATAATATAATTATATAGGAAAAACTACAAAATACACGTACTAATAATTATGAATGGACATCATATTATTATGTTCTTGTATATATTCTATTAGTCTCGGGTGTAATATTTCTTATGTTATAAAGGGACCGAGTAGTACGATTTATTCTCAGTTGAACTATTACAACTAGTACTTGTTTCTTTGTTTTTCAGCATAAACAGTTCAATGACCGGTGGTCAAATGTAGCTGGCAAATGTTGAGAAGAATTCTCGCTAGATTGCTATGCTGTGGACGCCTTTTCGCTTTTCATACATCTTTCTGTATATCTAGTAGAGAAAATGACAGTCAAGTCACTCATTTAATCTAATAATATTTCTGGTTCTAAAAAAGCTAAATTTGATTAAAACAACAAACGAACGAACAAAGAAAAAGAAATTCGCAGACTGACTTGTCAAATTCCGAAAGATGTAAGAGAAGTGAGGAGGGAAAATCTGCTGGCACGAAGCTGCGGCAATAGTAAAATACTAATGATCGTGCACGAACTACCTGGAATAATGATACAGAAATAAATAAATAAGTGATAGTAATAATATTAATTTTGAAAAATTTTATAATGAAGTCAATCTATATGATCGGGGTAAAAAAAAAATAGAGAAGAGAAAATAAAATAAAATCCTACTGAGGAATCCAACTTCCTAGAAGGAACAGTTGATTAAGAAATTTATCAATGTCGCGTTAATATATTTAATTGTATTTGCACAAACTTTCATTTTATATTAGCGAGTATATATAGAAAGAATAGTAATAATAATAATAATCTAATAAGTAAAAATATCAAAAAATAAAGAAAAATTTAATGAGTATAAAAATATAATAATTAATAATAAATCAATAATAACTAATAATGTAGCGCAATAGTTATTAATCTGATCTCATCTTAATAATTAATTAATAACATCGATAAAAGAAAACTTAAAAACAAGTATATTTTACTTCTATATAATAAATATTAAGATAATGAAGATAACTAATGAATCAGATTTAATATAAAGATCATATAATATACTACTTATTTAGTTAGTTAAAGGAATTATATATATTGAATTATCTCAGTCTTCAAAATAAACAATATATAAGAACGTACATGTATAGGGCAAAGGGAGGCGACGACCACCCTTGCTGTACGAATATATATAATGTACTGTGAGTAGTTTATTAAGTCACACTCAATATAGTGAGGTAATATAGACTCTCGTGACGAGGCGCTCTGGATTACAGTTAAGTCATAGCTGTTGGGGGAAGTGTAACGAAAGAAATCACACATGTATAATCGAATAATATTTAATCAGTTTCAAAGTTGCGTGCGTGAATGAGAAGGACCAATCGCCAGTGCACAAGGTGCTTATGGCATTTGCAATAGAAGTATCCTGAGGGAATAGAACAGATATCTTAGGGTAATATATTTCGTCCGTCCGTAACCTGAGTACTTGATCTTATCATGATGTATACCAAGGATTGTAAACGAAACAGCAGCAGTGAGCGAGTGGTCCGAGAGCTAGACTAAGAATGCGATGCACGCATGAGCACTTCAATTAAGATACTTATAACCTATATATCCTTAATATAGCGCGTGAATGTCGATATATATTATCTGGTACATACTGTACCGGGTTAAGTGCAATGACGTACAGCTGTCAACAGCTGTCTGAATATGCTAATTATAGGAGACCCTCACATATCTGTTGTAAGCACGAAAGGCTGTCCCCTAGCGGTAATCACAGAATCAGGCCTCGTGCGCAGTAAAGAAATGGCCCGTGCTGGTTAGATGTAGTGAATAGCAATTAATAACCTGGTCTACCAATTACTCCTTGACTCTATTTCATTTCCCTAGGAACACTGATTCTATTAGTCATACAAGGAGAATCTTCTTTGACCAATGCGGTGGCCCACTCTATTCAGAGCTTAAGACTATTTCTAGTTTAAACGATCAAGATTAAACAATACTACAGAAGTATATGTAACTAACTCATCTTTTTTATTTCCTATGTTCGATCCTATACCTAAAAAACTAGGCTGCATCGAGCACCACAGCACACACACACATATATAATATATAAACCTATTTCATCATTCTTTATATCTATTTATTATAATTGAAACATTCCTAACGTATTAGTACCTCCTATTCCTTTACAGTACCTACTATATTATAATTAAATATCTATTTATTATGATAGCATGAAATTTATAGCAAAATTCATTTAATATTTCTCAATATATATACTATATAATATATAATATATATATATAAAGTCACTATAAAAATATAATTAAAATTTATTATATAATAATATAATAGTGTAATAATAATATAAGATTACGGATATTTATATATATACAACAGTAATATTTTATATATATACATATATTTATATTCATCTACTTATCATGTATACTTTTATATTATTTTCTTATATAGAATATAAATTGAATAGTTCTTATACATTATATTATATCACTATAGATTAAGATTAGTAACCTATTCTACTAATGCAATAATAACACACAAAGTTCATATTACTATATAAATTATTAATGATATATATACTATATATATTACATACTATATATTCTACTTTATCCAGTGATAAATAAAAATAGAACGACATATACTCATACAAAAATAACAATTTTAATTAGATAAGTATGATAAATTCCTACACAATGATATAAAAATAAAATCTACACAGATATCCCCCCTCTGCAACCCCTACCTTTACACAACCAACTGCCAAACCGTTCTAAACCAATCCTCCAAACATCCCTCCAATTCTAATAGATTGTCCAGCCCACACAAAAACAAGAATGAGGTCTCCAGACAAATGGCGCAGATAGAGTAGGGTATCCGTACCACTCTCTTTAATATCTCCGTTCAATTCTGGCGCAGCAATATCTAGACTATAGTAAGTGATTATCAATTATATATTCCCTCAGGTAAATTATTTTATTTAATAAGACAAACACTAACAATATAATAATTAAAGCATCTAAATTTGAGTATTTAAATAAGTTGAATCCTATAATATACGTAAGTATATAGTAATCTATTAAATATTACACCGTCACAACTTACTATTTACTATATCTAGCAGATATATATATATTATATAATGTATATATATATATAATATATATAATATCGATATTGATTTCTTATTTAATTAAATTTATAATATTCTTCAGTTATTGAGTTTAGTGTTCATTCAAGACTTGATTTACATATAGTATACCAAGGGAAGAAGAAGTATTATCAGAAACACAATGCAATGTACGATCATTTGTTTTTGAATTGAATTTAATTATATTATTATAAATTTATATTGATATCTGAGTAACTCAGGTATTATATTATACAATATAATATTATATATATATATATATATATATCAGGTACATATATATATACTATAAATATATATATAATATATATATATATAAATATATATAATAATAATATATATAATATATTAATATATATATATATATATATAATATAGTTATAACAGAAGGTGGGCTACACGATTCACGTTATCTTATCCGTTACTAACGGTAAACTAGTATGGTTTTGGAGTTAATCAGGTATATATATATAGTATACAGGTAACCGACTCGTTACTTCCTCTTCTATTCATGTTAACGCAATTCGTGAGTAACTTTAGTTATTTTTTCCATCCGTTACTTTTAGTCCGTTACATTTTTGTTCGACTTCTTTGAATGTTGATAGCCAATTGACCCTTATAATATATATATGAATATATATATATAAATTTAAATTATTTATTTTTAACATTAATTAATTAATAATATTATTAATATATATATATATAATATATATATATATATATTAGTATATATATTATATCACAGATATATATATATACTTAATAACTATATATATACTTATTATTATATATAATGAGGATGTGTACTCATATTATATATATATATTTCCCACTATACTAGATAATATATATATATATATTATATATATATAATATATATATATAATATATATATATATATATATATATATATAGTATTATAATATATATATATTATATATATAGATATATATATATATTATATATATTATATATATAAAAGTTATATCATATATATACTATATTATATAACCATTAATATAATATATATTATATATAGTTATATATATATTTTAGTATAGTTAGTAAATAGAAGGTAGTATATATATATATATTATATATATATAGTATATAGCATATATATAATATATATATAATAAATTATAATACTATATATAATACAATATATATATATATATATATATATTCTATATATATATAATCTTATTAATCTATATATATATATATATATATATTTATTTATATAAATATATTATATTATATATATATATATATATATATATATAATCATTAAGTAAAATGACGTCTCCGCTCAAAAATTTTGACTGTTTTGCGGATGCGGATCGCCATGCGGACGGTAAGAAGATGAGGATGCGGTAATGCGGTATGCGGAATGCGGATCTTAAAGTAGATTGAGGATGCGGGATGCGATGCGGATGTTTAAACTCTTTAAAGATTTGAATTTGGAAAATTTGCACCCTTATATATATATATATAATATAATATAAGTAATAATATATAAAAATATATAGAATAATATATATTATATATAGTATATATATAAATATATTATGTTATATTATTATGGTAATATATATATATATATAATAATTATATTAAGTATTATATGTTATATATATATAATATTAATACAGCTGTCTGACACCACTCCACGGGCGAGTATTAAGCCTTCTATTCAGGGAGGGAAGGTGTTGCATGCCCAAAAATTTTCAAATCCACTAGCGACAAATTAACGCAGACTAATGAACATAGACGCAGGGCTTTTAAGATGCAGGAGATAATAAATTCTAGCAAAAAACAGCAGAAGATTTGGAAGAGGAATTCCAACAAAAAACAGGATAAACCTAGGTTATTTGGCAAAAGTGGAAATATACAAGAACGGAATAGCATTACCCTCCGCATTATTTAAACTGTGGCGACTGCCCAAGACAATAGCCTGGGATAGAAGAAAAAATATAGAAAATTTATATTAACCAACAGACTCATATAAAATATTTTACAGGTCCCCAAGAAACAATCCGTGAATTTCATCAAGCTGCATAGTCACAAGCTTTACCCTTTGGCTACGAGTATTCTGGAAGTTTAACAGAAATCCTAAATTTTCCTGTATAATGGAAAATCAAATGTAAATGTATTGTCGCCATTAGACTGAAGTTACATTATTGACTCTTTCGATATATGGGAAAGTGTTGGTTACGCTTGTTGGAACACATAGTCCTAGTGTAAGTAACCCAATTGGATTTGAACTCTGTTGCTCGCGAATTATGCAATGGGAATAGATTGTGGTACTAAATATAGAAAAGATGACATGAAGAATAACGAACAGTCGCAACTGGGCTAATAAGAAGATATATAGTGAGGTGTCAAGGGAAACTTGGAAAAAGTGTAGACAGAATTACAGTTTTGGCTTAAATTGTACTAACGACAACCTATCTGCATAACCTAAGGTAAGGTGTAAAACAGAAGCCAAAAATACCCGCCGCAGGATATGAGTAACAAAGTACTCCATACAGGGCGGATGAGACCCATTGATAATAGCGTACTGGAGTAACTGAGATAAGAGGAAAAAAAGTCTTCGCAGTCGGTTAAAACAGAGAACTATCCCCGATAGCTTTCTTTAACAGAGTCCTGTGTTTATACCAAACCCTATAAAAACCGTTTGTTGATTGTTTTGGAATGGGGTTTCCAAAAGAACAATTTTTTGTTTGATGAGTTAAAGGCCATAGGATGCATTCTACATAATGTCAAATCTACTAGACTGAGTACGAGAGCTTTGATTATATTATGTAATTCTCGTATTACGATTAGAGAACACGATTTGAAACTGTTTAATATAGAGAAAATTGAATGTAGAAGGGTAATGATTTATTCTACGAGAGTGGAAAAAATTGTATTAGAAGAGAAAGTAACGTCCTTGTAGTTAATGCATATGTTCTAAGAATTTGAATTTATCACACTAAAGAAGAGGGTCTATTTGGAAGACACACACGCGCCGCAAATGAATATGCGAAATGTCTTATCCAGAAATATCACGCTAAATTTATAATTAATTTGAAGGATAGACTAATAAGATAGAAAATCGGGAAAAATATAAGATGGCGAGACAAGACAAATAATTCAGAAGTAAAAGAAGGAGCAGAATTGAATATGAAGTGCAAAATAAAGTGAAGGAATTCGAGTCATCGGCATAATATGGGTAGTAGATAGAGTTAGATCGAATTAAGTGTCAGGTAAATGGCAGAGAATTCGAATTAATGAACTAAGAATATAAGAATAATTAAAGATAGTCAGAGAAAGGCGAAACCGCATAACCCTGAGGAACACCCTACATATTGACCAGTGGAAAAAAGCAAATAAGAAAAGTCGCCCCATAAATACGACAAACCATAGCAGCCCGATATTGACGACTTATAAAAGAAAGCTTAGAACAAAAGTAAGCAAAGAAAGGAGGCCGAAGCTTGCCATACCCAGGTCAAATTTGCTCTTGCGATATGTCCAGAAGGATCCACGTCAATCTCACTGCCACAGTCTGACTCCGCACGTTTATGAGTTTCCAGTTAAAGAGCGGAAAACCCATTAAAAATCGATGGATATAAACAATAGGAAGGGAGGTATCATCGCCAGTAGAAATTGAACGACAACGAAAACGAAAGCAAAGCGGGGACTCTAAAAATGAAGAGCGGCGGGATCATCGGCGTCACGAGAAATAAGAAGGATTTCCATAGAATCTTAGATAGAAATGTCAAATATTGAGAGCATATAGGACGATAATAGTTAGAAGGATCAGAGCCGGCTTCACTTTTTTTCGCATACGGATTGAAAGTGCGTAGCTCTCCAAAAACTGAGAGAGAAAGTGCTATTTAAACTGTACATAGTTAGAACTATAGAACTTTGAACCGAAGGAGCGGGGTCAGGGCACGTAAGAACAGTTCCCGTTCAAAGAGGCCAATCGGCGTTGGAATGCCACACGCGGGCCACTCGCGGCTCCTAAACGTTCATAGATCTCAGGGAGTCATAATGCAACGTCCGGCACAATAAAAGATAACACAAATCTGCTACAATAGGACACCTGAGAGGAGGGAGGTAAAGCGATGTAATAGGAGGGGAGGAGGTAAGGAGGTAGGAAGGTAGGAGGAGAAAGGAGGAGAAGAGAGAAGGAGGAAAGGAGAAGTAGGAGGAGAAAATTGCCACAGAATCGTCCAGGGTATAGTTAGAGGAAAATAGGAGAACCGAATGAGATTTTCCTGTTCAGTGTAAGAGTTAGCAACAAAGCCATCAGATCGATAAGAGGAGGAAACGGTTGATTTACGGAAGTGTTAGAGATGTCATTGGCATAGAGGCCAGAGCCGTTTTGGAGATGAACTCCGATCCAGAGGTCATGCGCTACTTTCTGGCAGATGTAACAAGCGGCTTTCCGCTCTTCCTGTACACCTTTCAGTCGATCAGAGAAGAATTACACACTAACCACACACGCACAGGCACACCCACACACTCGACTCATATTTAGTATATAATAAATAGATATAATATAGTTATATATATATATATGTATATATAATATAAATATAGTGGATATATTATATAAATATATATATTATATATATATAATATATATTTATATATAACGCTTAATATGATAAATAATATAAATAAAATACTTTACTCCATACTGTATAGATATATTATATATATATGTATATATTTATAATATTATATTATATATACCTATTATCAAATAATATATATTTTATTAGATACTATTAATATTAATAATAAATATTAATGGAATTATTTATATATAATAAGTATTATAATATATATATAGTCTAATAAAGTAGTAGGACCGCAAATATGATAGCGTAGTTATTAACTATATGTATATAGACCGGAACAATATATAACAAATCGGTATATCTTAGTAGATATAAAGGTACTGTATATTTAATAGTATATATTATATAATACAGCTATATATATATATATATACATGGTAGTATAGATGTAAATGTATATATAAATTATAAATACATAGGTTTAATTAATTCAAAAAATTATACAATTATATTCCCCCATCAAAAACATCCGATGGATAAAAAAGAATGAAACGAAATAATAAATTTGATTTTATATGCAGTTAAATACAACATGGAAGACACATCGCGCAATATACCAATACATTGGTCAAAAGTGGAGAAATGCGTGAGGATAATGCGAGATGGCGGATGTGCCGTAATATATAAGTAAAGGATGCGGAATGCGTTAATATGCGGATGCGTGAGGATGTCAATTTAGGTGCGGATGTTTCGCAAATGGCGGATGCGGTATATAATTATATATAATATAATATGCGGATGTTCAATATATATATATAATATGAGTATATATATATATTAATATAATAACAATAATACTAATAGTAAATACGTTATAAATATATATATATATATTATATAGTATATATATTATAGTATATAAGGGTATAAGTCGTATATAGGTTACTGCTTTTAACACAGTATATATAAATAATATATATATATAAATATATATACATTTAGTTTATAAATATATAGTATATAGTATATATTATATAATACTAATAAAGTGAGTATAGGTATGACTAGTTATCATAAATATTAATAGATATATAAAGATGTAGACTATACCATAGTATATTAATACATAGTATTTAATAATAATAATAATAATAATAAAGTAATACTTCTTATTCTCTTAATTACTGGTTTCTAACTTGAGTAAAGAGCAACAATGGAAAGAATTAACACACCTTTTCATGTTCTAAGCACAACTTTCTTTGCAATGAAAATTACAAAGAAGTCAAGTGCTTAACACACCTTTACAATTTGTGTTGAGCACTTGACTTCCTCCAAATCATCGTTGGATTATCAGATTTTATTTTATTGTAAATAATGAATGTGTCTCATATCTCAGTATGATAGAACACTTAGCACATTCCCGAACACTTTGGAATTCTGTTAGTCAAAAGTTGATAGGCTTTTATTAGCTCTGTTAGTAGTGCAAAGGAGAGTTAGTGGATTGTGCTAAAGTTAGGAAAGTAAGGAATGTTAAAAGTAGTAGTTAGTAGTGGAATTGTTAGAATCCAACTGGTGATTTGGACAAATGTATGTCTCGGTTAAAAGATTAAAAATGAATGTGAAGCGTGGGAAGGATTTAATGAGCACGCTCTAATCTATGAATGTATTTTCAAAAGATAAGGATGTTCTGGAGGTATATAAGGAGGAAAAAGGAATTACATTTACATAATAAGGTTATTGCGATTTACGTAGAGAAAATGAAGAGGTAAGAATTAAATACAGTTGTGAAGGAGAGATGAAGTGGGAACTTAGAAGGTGAAATAGGGTAAAAATCTTTCATGGGAAAGGAAGCGCGAAATTTAAGAATGAGAATTAGAGGGGAATCATTGCTTCAGTATAAATGAAAAAGAGGTATGGTATGCTTTTGTAATATATCGATAATGATGTGTTAGCTGGCGTGGAAAAAACACTTTGAGAATCTGTATTATAATATTAACAGTAATGAAGATGTTGATAGTAAAATGTGTGTGGGTTTTTGGAATGGTGCATAAAAAGGATAGGTATTTGGAGGATTGATGTCATATATTAGCAAGGATAAAGGTAAGGTAATGGTCGATGTTGAGAAGTGTAGGAATGGTATATCGCTAAAATGTATAGATTTGTAAAATTACTGGATGAATAATGATCTAAGACGGAGCCGAGTTGTGAATTGACTGAATTTGTGGAAGATTGTGAATAAAAGCGTTTATGGAGGGTATATAGTTTCAGATGGATTTAGGAGGAGAGCATGATAATGTATAACGTTACACCTTATCATAAGCAGTAATGGTGAGATAAGGTGAACTGTAGGAATTATAGGGGAATTTAGTTTATAGAGTATTGTAGTCGGATCATATGCTGGTATTTTAGTCGAAATAGTGTGCGCTGAGTGTCTGAAGGACTGATTGTGTTGAACAAGGCGATTTTAGAAGTTTATACACTAGTGATGTATTGGAAATCAAATCTTTAACATTGAAAACAAAAGACTAAAAAATAAAGGGAAGAGAAAGAAAAAATAATGTAAATAATTAAGAGAATTATATAATATAGACAAGCGTATGATAGGTTAATAGGTGGAGCCGCATGTTGCTGTGTTATTATGTATGTGTTACGAGTGGGGGTAGCTTCTGAATCGGATCAAAAGATATGTATGCGATCATGAAGCGTTGTTGTAAGAAATAAAATGGTGTCCAAAGTTGATGGTTTTAATATTAATAGCGGCTGTGGCAGGAGTGTTATGTCGTTGGGAAATAAAGAAACATAAATTAAATGGGGTTATGAAGATTAGAGATTGGGATAGTGGCAGGAATGGGTTAGAAGAGAATAGGAGGTTGAGTGGAGGGTGCCTACCTATATATATTGCCGGCATGATTTTGGTTTTGAGTGTGGGTGATCTGAATGAGAGAGTTTAGAGGATTTTGGTTAGAGAGATTTGCAGATATATCAATATATATATATAATTGAATGCAAGGGACTTTGGCAGGGGTGTGTAAAAGGAGGGGTTTTTGAAAGTTGAAAGACGTAGATAAGAGTAAGGTGTGAAGTTATGTTAGTGGTGAGCAGCTGGAACCAAGTGTCTGAGTTTTAACATATTCAGATATTAGTTGGATGAAATGGGGAAAGGATGCATGCAGATGTGTAGTTAGGAAAGTTGTGAATGGCGCAGGAAGGTGGCTGGTTGAATTAATATCCCGGTGGTGAGACGGAATAGGGGTAAAGTCCTTGAGAGTGCGCAATATGAGTGCCTCTCCACTATGAGCGGCTATGATGTTACCTGAGTTAATTGCTGAACTATAGTAGTCAGAGTATAATGGTTCTGAATAAGAGGAGATCTGAAAGTTCAACCGTGTTCGAATGGATGACAATAATCTAAGGTAGGGTGTAGGTGCTGTGAAAATAATTGAATAATAATTGAGATAATTATAATCAAATTATGTGAGAGAGTTACCAAAAATGTGGTGTGAAGAAAGGGGTAAATAAGAGCAGGAGATGGTTTTGGTCATGTGGGAAAGGATGAATGACAGTCCGTTGGTTAAGCGGAGTGGATGTATAGGGGAGAGTGTGTTGGGAATCTACCGGCTGGGGAGACCGACAGAAAACAGTGGACTTGAGCCATTGAACGAAATGTCTGGAAGAGGAGAGAGTGTGTGTGATAATTTATGCGAGGCTAGAATAAAAAGGGGCATAATACGAAATAGGTGAACTCGAGAGGGTTTTTAGTGACTGGTGGTATGGGTTGTGGCTCCACCTGGGCCAGTGAGGGAATGAACCCATTACACCTTGACGAATATGCCATAGGGATGTAACGAGGATCCGTCGCAGGACCCCCTGAGACTCATAGGTGTGGATTTTTCTGACTTTAGCGCCGTATGTTTCTCCTCACTAATAGTGATATAGATGGGGCACGGACGTAAGGCTGGGCTTTTCTTTTCATCCGAACCTGGTGTATATTTCCCTCATCATACGTTTTTCCTTTTCCGATCGGGCATGTCAGCGTACCTCCTTTTACCCCTAAATCTTGGCGGAAAGGTAGACCGTTGGGAGAGGAAGGGAGGAGGGAGAAATTAATTTGTATATACTATATAATGTATATATTATATTATAAATAATATAACCTTTGTTTAAAGATTTATGATTTATATATATTAAATTTTATATATGTTATAATAATTATTATATTTAGTAATTATAATAATAGCTTAACATTTACTTATAAATAAAAATTAAATTGTAGTTTGCCGCAAACTCTTGGACCGGCTACGAATAATACCCTACCATGTGCCCCACTACCCAAGAAGCAACCCCCGATAAAATTAGTCAAAAAACCCTATCTTGGAACTTTGGTTATTCATAGGTTCCTATAGGGCAACACCTTTGGAGTAACACAATAATCCTTATAAATTTTGGATATCGCCACAATGCTTTAGAAAAAACTTGACATGAGAGTTATTATAACCTAATTAATATATCTATATTATGATTTATAAATATATTAATATTAGCGAATCATTGCTGGAATTCCATGGAAACTGGATTTTAACTTTTGGAGATCAGTGAGTATTCTTATGTTTTTATAAGAATATTATATAGATATATATATAATATATATACTAAATATAGCCTATATTATATATATAATATATATGAATATATATATATATATTATATATTATATATTACTATTATATATATATATAATAGGTATATATACGTTATATATTTACTATAATAAATAACACTTCATATCTAATTCTAGAATCGTATATATATAAAATTTACCGGGTATTATTATAATATATATTTTATTATTAATATAATATTACTATAAATATATATAATAATGAATATATATATAATATATAATATAATATAAATATATATAAAATATCGGCTCTTATATATAGATAGTATAAATAAGAATTGATTATAATATATATTAATATTATTATATATATATTTATAGAATCATAATATATATTAAATCCACACTATGGTGACTGCTTTAATAGTATACTGGGTATAAGTATAGCCAGTGTCAAATCACCTTTGTTGCGTTTTGTCTGTAATTACAATGGAATCCGCTTTGTAGTCCTACGATAGAGTCAATATATAGGCTTGGAGTTGGGCTCAAATTAATATTATACTATTAGTTATTAATAATAACTATTCATATTAATATTTATATTATAATAGTATTATCTATCTATATATATCTAAATCTTATGTCATAATATAATATTGGTAGATATACGCAGTTATCAAATTCACCTGTCCCCGGTGCCGATTTGTCTGAATACAAAAGAGCTTCGCCCTTTTGTAGGTCCTACATAGTCCAAATTATAGCCTATTGAGTTAGCCAATAGTAATATTCTCACTATCATAGTTCTATTATATATAATATTATATATATATATATATTATTATAGTATATAGTAATTCTAGATATATATACTAATATATATATTTATAATACCTCATATATGGTATTATTAGCAGTTTTCGATAAATCACCCCTCGGTGGCGATTTGTCTAGTATTACCACAAGAGAAATCCGCATTTTAGGGTCCACCCATGAGATAATATATAGATGGTAGGCCCTTTGAGTTTGCCCCCACATTAAAAATATATATATTATTATTATATTATATATAATATATATATTAATGATGAAGTTCATTATTTCAAATTTAATCATTAAATAAGAATTCATTAGTATATATAATATTATATATATATTATATATATATATTTATATAAATAGACCTTTGGTCCAGCAGGGATAGTCTCAAATAATTCCTTTCTTATATTACTAGACGAGACCTTTGAGTATCCGGAATTTTAGTCATATATTTACATATTAACAGTACCGTGATAGCAGAGTTGAAATTTGAGGATGGCTCACCTATTATTTTAAAAACCCCGACATTAAATTTAAAATATTGAGCGTAAAGATTTCATAAAATATATATAATAATATATAACTTCTGACTTATACTCATATATATCTATTTTATAGAATATTATAGTATATATAGGTAAATATAACTTAACACAGTATAATATATATACTATGCCCAAACCCTTTGTACCCTATAGGTTTTTGTTCCTGCCCAACTGAAACATTTTAGGTTAGGTTCCCATTGCCTCCCTGCACAATGTATCCGATAAGTTTAAGACTTTAATGGAGTTCCCTTGATTAACGTGTGTATTCCTTGTCTTAGTGTTAGGGATTCCCAATCCTCCTGCCAAACCTGTATCCAACTAGGTTGGTGGATTGTACTTTTACAGTTTAAGTTTATTGATAAGGTGTATTGTTTAGGTAGATACAGATATAAAATATATATATGAGATTTATATATAAAATATGAAAGGATCCTTCTGAAACGTACTACTTTTCCCTTACTAGTATAGCCATATGACTAGGATTACTATAACCCACCTCCTTATAACGCGGAGCCGATTACTACACCTTACCACTTAACCGGTAAATTAACACGTCAGTAATAGTAATGGTCACCTAGCTATTAACCTTTACAGACCTGCTCGTTTACCGCCACATCGGCTGCAACCATTTTACTGTCACTAAACCTACTACCGTATATATCTCATCAGAACCGCCATATTATGCTTATATATACTTATTTATTCTTTCAGTACGTTTCATTACTTTGTTGGTCAAAACAAACAACGGAGGTACGCATTGTTATACCGCGACAAGAAAGGTGGCAAAGGAGTCTAGCGGTGACAGAGGTGACAAACTGACAAACAGAATAGAGACTAACTGACGCAAGAACTGACCAAGAGCAGCCGCCTCACGGCCCGCGCTCGATGGCCCTCTGAGGATGGATACAGAAGGTTTGTGGGAGTCCTGATCGTCGACAATAAAGAAAGAGAACACAAGGGCTGTGTGTCCGCCGCAGTCAGTCACCCCACCCATAATGCCTCCCGTATATCTCTGTGACTCGACGTGGTCCTTTTCTTGCCTCTCTGGTATTCGAGTTACATCCAGGGCCCTTGCGAACACCACAGAAAAGGGATTGCGAACGCGAAGCCAAGAGGCATGATATACTGCCGGCTAATAGTAAAAATCAGGGCTTCCTCGCTCATGGTACATACTTTCATGAATAATTGAACATCTAAAAATTAACCTATAATTTATGTTATATAAAAAAACTATAAATTTTTTATACTATATATATTATTGTATATGATATATATATAGAATATATATAAGATGTGTTTGTCACTAGTAACATTAAATCTTTAATATGATATACGTACCGAAATATTGAACTGTACCTTCAGTTAATGAGCAAATATATATATGAAGTTTCTCATAAAGAAAAATGATAAATCAAATGTTCATATTTCTGAAACTGCATCAGTTTGGAAGGACTAGTGCTGCACCAAATTCGACTAGCAATTAGAATCAGGTCTTTCTCGCCAAATAATATGGTTTAGCCTAGAATATGGGAAAAGTTTGTGTTAGAATATTCTTAGAGTATGAGACAATTATTGATCATAAACACAATCTTTTAATTAGTTTCCTTTCTTTGTCAAATTTGACAAATAACGTACCAAACAACCCTCCTTTATACAGATTTTATTCATCGATGTCCATTGTACACTATAGTAGGGCAGAATAGTGTAGAGTATAGTAGAGTACAGAAATGTAGAGTTGAACAGAGTAGAGTAGAGAAAAGTAGGGCAGAATAGAATAAAGAACAGTAAAGTACAAGTAGAGTAAAGTTTAGTAGGATAAAATAGAGTAGAGTAGAATGTTTTTGACATTCTTTAGCATAAAATCTGATAGGGATGCTAAACGGATAAAATAACATTGTCAAAAATATTCTTTGAGAAAAAAAAAATCATTCCCAATAATTTTTTTGACCTTGGCATTGAATTGAAAAACAAATACAAAAAGAATCTTCTTAAGTTTTAAGTATATATATTATTTTTATTATTTAGCTTTGAAGTAAATTTCATCCAATTCTTATAGTTAGCCTTCTTACTTTTTTCTTAGATATATTGTATTTAATTTCATGGTCTGATAGAATCAAATACTTCTTGTTTTCATCTTTACATGCAATTAAAATGTTTATTAAAAAATCATTATTAGCCAGAGCAAAATCTATGACACTTCTCATTCTATTCCTCTGCCATGTATAAAGCCCTTCACACTCTTCAGTTGTATTTAAGAGTTTCAACTCAAACTTACTATCCCTCTGAAACCATTCCGCCCTGTTTATCAAGTTGTGTCACTCCCAACCATGTAATTCCCATTAAATCGCGAGAAGTCATGAACATGTATTTTCTCTCAGTATGTTATCAGTCTTCGCACTCTTTTCTTATTTCGACTTAATTTCTTCTTACGTCTTCTGGTTCTTCTCCTGTTGCAAAATTATACTAAATACAAATATCATATTCTGTATCATGCACTTTAACCTTGAAGTAAAGGATATCATTATGCTTTTCATCAAGTTTTTCTACTTCTATATGCTTATTTCTCTTATGTATAACCATTAACCCTCCCCTTTTTATCCTCTTCCTGTCTATTACTAAAAAATTTTGTCGAAGGTCATCTCTAAGATGAAGATCTTCCTCTGAAGAGATGTGTTTCTACTAAAGTACTATATCATTTTCTGTATTTATTAACAACTCAATCTCAGTTAATTTTGTTTTTGTTAATCCTTGTATATTAATCATATTTAACGTTAGCCTGTTGTACATTGCCATATCTGTTTGTCCGGTATCATTGCCTTTCCTTAATAAAAATTTCCATTCTTTCATATTTTTCCCTGTTTAATGTATAGTCCTTGTTCTCCATTTTGCTTTCTTTCGTGTATCTCATTCCTCAGCTGTTTTGCTTCCTCTCTTTCTTTTTTAGTTTGGTCCGGGTTTATATAGATATTCTTGAAGCGTGTACTATATCTTATATTTTTTGCTCTTTTAAGGACATCCCATTTTTGGTCAGCAGTTTTCATTTCTATAAGTATGGGTCGTGGTCTGGAGTTACGGTTTCCCAGCCTTTTTACCCTTACTATCTCGAACTCTGTTACTCCACTTCTTTAAAATATCAGAGCTACTGTTTTGTCCTATTTTGTTCAGCCTCTCTAGTTTGTCTGCCTCAATATGTCACTCTTCTAGATTATTAGCAATACTAGAGTATTTTTCCTTCTACGCTTGTCTTCAATTTCAAAGTGCTTCCCTTACAAGTCCCTTATATGCTCGGTCTTCTATGTGACATTTTCCCTTCTCTTTCATTTCCCTCATTAATTCATTTATTTGTGTTGTTGCTCGCTGGAAGAAGTTGTGTTGTTGCGTCTTATGTGTGTTCTGCATTTTTCTCCATTCTTCAACAGCAGGAGGCTACCATTAATCTTCAACTCTGTGAATCCAACACAGAAATTGGTATTCTCTTTTGTCTCTGCTAAGCAGCTTTGCGAGTTCCACGATACGCTATCCATATCGGCCATATCTATTATATTTAATATGTTTTATTTAATATTTGCCACAGTTGTCGATTGCGTGGAACATCTTTTGCAACTTGCCTGCATCTATGCTTCCGTTCTCTGGCCTGATGTTATGGTGCATTTCCCGCACTCGGCATTCTTTGCCTGAGACCCAGATAATTCATGATATGTTTTTTATTTTTATTTTTTTTATTTTTTTTTTAGTTAACATCACCTAATGGGAATTATTTGAATTATTTCAACAGATTTAATTATAATTTCAACAATTTATTCAAACAATAGCGACATGACTGCCCGTCGGAGTAGTACCCGCTATGCGTTCTGTGGTCATCCATCTTACCTTGCTCGCTCATTCTAAATTCACTAAAATCGTTAATTGCGAATAAAACGAAATTCGACAGTTCTAGTAGCCTATAGAAAATCGTTTGGAAATTCTAAAATTTGAGATTTGTAACTTTTTTTCCTATAGTAGATGTGAACAAATAATTTTTTTTTATTCTTCATTACTATTTTTTTAGAATCTATGCTGTGATTTTTATAATAAAATCTGTTAGAGGCAGTTAGGAAATAATTTACCAAGCTGTAAAGTTTACACCTAGTTACTCAAATAAAAGTTCTTTAAAAACTACGAATGAATGGGGATGGAAGGGATGGGAGGGACCAAGAAAAAGGATTTTAAAGTGAGTAATTAGTTAGCAATTTAAAAGTAGCTAGGCCTAATCAGTGTTTGGAACTAGAAATAAAGCTAATAGATGCTGGGCATATAAATCGCAATGGTTGTTTACAAGAGCAGGAAAAGTAAATGTAAACGTATAATAGGCTATTTTAGGCCAGTCAAATAGAAGATTGTGCACAATTTTGGGCCCCTTAATTAAGAAAGACTTAATATTCTAGCAAGAGTGTAAACGAAAAAGAACACCAAGGCAACCATATCTGTTGTGAGCTGTTAAGAGCTCATGAGGAGATGCTGAATGAGTTAGGAATGTTTCTAGTAGAAAGGCTATTTCTCAGAGGAGACATGATTACATTCTACAGAATATTTACATCTATTGATAATACAGACAGAGACCAATAAAATTTTTCATAGATAGAACATGACAGAGTGACCAGGGGCCCCCTTAATAGAAAATTAAGAAAGAAAAGCATGCCATCTTTGGATATAAATGAAAGCATGCATTCATGTAATAGGTTGTATAAATTTGGAATAGTCGCAGAGGAGGTTGTGGAGTTTGACGCAGATGCAACAGTTTAAGAAAGGGTTAGATTCGTTTAGATGGGTTGGGTATCATATAATATTTACGAAGCCAAATTGGCGGGTTTTTAGTTATAGTAGTTATTAATGTGTGACCATAACTTAGTTATTAATGCATGTGGATGGTTTGGGTATCATATTTATATGTTATCATAGTTCTTGAACTAAGCAAATGTGGTGATGTTGTAGATACAACAAATGTGACAAACCCGAGGGTGCTTTGTGCAATTTACAATGAGCAGTTTGGGTGCGTAGTGGGTGACTGGGACAGTCTGAATAGGCCCATGTGGGCTTTTTACTGTCCCATATATTCTTAATGTCTTCTTAATGTATTAATGTCTTAAAAGGAGTGGCAGTGTTGCTGGTGTAACGGTGGGAGATTTGACTCAACCTGCACCCAGAGGGGTGAAGAGTGGCGAGAGGGATGGATGTCCATAAAGTTAGCAGGGGGTACCGCTGACCAGTCTCATACCTTGGGTTCCACTGAGGCGATAATTATTGTGCAGAGTAGGGATGGAACATGTATTTTCACTAAACCCTCTAGAGCAACTGCTCTATTGAATGACTCCCCTTTTGGGAAATTACTAATAGAGGGCACATGCCATATTCTTGGGAGGGGTATTTAGATATAAAGAATATAGAGACCGTAAGAAGCAACATGGGCCTGTCGAGAATGTCCCAGTCAACCCACTAACAAACATGCTCATGCAAAATCCACACACAAAGCACCCTAGGCTTGTCAATATAAACTAAAAAGTCTACCAATTTGAACATTAGTTCAAAAAATAATATATATATGATACCCAACACCACCACACATGCATTCTTAAATAACTACGTGTATGGCTCATACATGCAGTCTAACATAATACTGCTTGTAACTAAAAACACCTCCAATTTTTTGGCTTCGTTCTAATATATTATATATACCCCAACCCATCCAATACCTATCCAACCTTCTTAAAATTGTTCAATGAGTCACACTCATTCAACTCCTGTGCAATCTCGGGT
>JABUQX010070091.1:0-12500 GCA_015478945.1 Trachelipus rathkii | reverse complement strand
CTAATGGCAAATGACTATCAAAATTGTAACTAAATTTAACTTAAGTGTACTTGATCACGAAATCATGACTTTCAAAATGCTCAAAATCTTTACTAATCACGTACACAGTTTTTTTTTTAACTTTTGTTACCTCTTCAATATAATACTTCGAGTATGACTTGCTTCTTTTGAAAACGTTCTTATTCCCCAATATATTGAATCAAAGACATTAATGACTCTATGCTCCAATTCTAGGTTCACTTACGAGTGTTTCATTCTATCAACTCTTCAGAAAGGAAAAACTCGATATAAAATAACTTTTAAATTAATTACGATTAATATATTTTATAATTTCCTTCACCAATTTATTATGTACAATATGTTTTCTTTTAACTAATAAATATTTCGTATTATAAATAACTAATTCACAATGTGTTTTATAAACACGTCTATTTACAATAACTTAAAAGTCATATTCAATGTCTTATTTTATATCACAAATATAAACTATGTCAAATAATCTTACAATATTCGTTTCGTACAAAAAAAATTTACAACTTGTAATTATTCTTTTAACTTGTAACAAACTTTGAATTTTTCAAAAGAAAGAATCATAAAAGAAATGGAACGGATCATCCAATCTGCCATTGAAAACCCTCAACCATCAACCTCCAGAACTTTGTTCAACATAGAGAGACGGTTGGGTGAGGCTCCCTTCTAATCTTGTACCACAGTCTCAGACACCTTACTCCTCTTCCTTTCAACAGACTCCTCTGCGGGGGTACTCATCGTACCAACCGAGTCATCTGCCCAACTATTCTTCGTCGTCGATTAATCCAAGTTTTGCTTCATCCCAGTATCCTTTCCGTCCACAGCAATCGGGCGTAACCGACTTGAGCTTCAGCTGGACGAACTTATATGGTTGGAGTTACGTTCGATGCTGGCAGGTGTTGGATATGGAGCCTTACACATCTCTCAACAGAGCTTAATCCTTAACTCTGTGCGAAAAGCTTTGGACGAAGACAGACTGTTGCAAATTCTTGTATGACGATATCCTCACAATCATAAAGCTTCTCACACTTCATGGATACAATTTGTCTTGCAACAAACGAATCCCTCATTGTGTCAATACTTAACCTATATTTCTCTTATGTCCACATACTCTACATAACAGAAAATATTCTCAACAGGTGCTGTGCTGTACTCCCTTGAAGACAAAGAATAAGCTCTACAATATTTCAAAAGTCTTGAAAATCTAGGCATTTTAGGCTCATATAAGAAAAAATCTGCACTAGTCTATCAAATGGGAATGTTTTCTGTATTTTATGTACGTTATGGCCCGAGTTGCAACACTAGACTCGGCCCTTTCATAGAGAGCTGAGTATGTATGTGAGAGGAACGATCAAAGATATGAAACACATACTTTATACCAGAGGTTCTTAACCTCTTTTGGTCATGACCCAAAATTAACAAGATGATCAACTTCACGATCCATGGGAGTCTATTTTGAATGTTTAAAATTAAAATTGAAAAAAAAAAAAAAGATTTTTCCTGAGAAGCTATCTCTACCCATGTGTTAAGAAAGATGCCATGCCTGCTCTATACAATGACGGATGTAATTCTTAAATTAGGAACAAGTAATTGGAGTGGTGTGGTGCGGTGCCTTAGAACAACTTACCCTCTTAGAAGCTCAAAGAGAGAAAAAATTCGAGAAGAAATCGCTTGCCTAGCATATATGGTAATAAATTGAACTCAAGGGATAGAGGAAGGAGCAAAGTTAGTTATAACTTTTGATAGAGTGAAGAATGAGTGGGAAGAAGAGGAACCAAAAAAATAGTATTTTTCTAAGTAGTAAGAATTTTTGGTAGGAGAGAATTTGCATTATTCTGGGATGAAACATAACTCAGGAATTTAAATGATGACGTCATCTTTGTGAGGAATAGAATGAGAACAGTTGGAGTTACTCCCAAGCAGGAATTGGAGGAATAATTTGTACAAATTACAGTCATATTAAAGTAAAACCAAAACAAAACACTGCATAATAATAATAATAATAATAATAATAATAATAATAATAATAATAATAATAATAATAATAATAATAATAATAATAATAATAATTCTTCCTTTATTTATCTTCCCTTCATTTCCCACAGGTGGGAGTACGGTGCGTAACATGCACGGAAATGGAAAAGCTAAGTAGAAGAGCATGACGTAAGTCGAAAGGAAAGACTCCACACCTTCCCCTTATACCCTTAAATGAGAGACCATTACAGCCCCCCCCCCAAAAAACCATCCTAGGGCTTCAAAACACTGTGACGGGCACTCACTGTGGTATCTCATCAATGTTGGGTTGATACCCTAGGTTAAGCCCACAACCATATCCGCTCACAAAACCCCGACATTCACTCCTATCATGCACCTTTCTTCTCGCTCCTTCCAAACTTACATTCCTTTCTTACAGACACTCCTTTACTGACCCTCCACTTTTCCTTTGGTCTCCCAGCCAGTCGACACCCTGCACACTTACTACTATATCTGCTTAACAAACTACCATCCATCCATCCATCTATTCCATATGACCAAACAGTCTTAATAAACTCGTTTATTATCTCAATTATTATTCTCTCGTTATTCTACACACCACACAACTCCCTAAAATATTCATTCCTTATTTTATCAATTTTCTGGCACATCTAATACGGGCCCCCCAAGATTGTCATCTGAACCAGATTGCACCTATAGAACTCTACCTCTAATTAAAAACAATAGTTCACTACTATACGATTAACACCCAGTAACAACATTGCTTTCTCATGCAGAACCCTAACGCACTCAAGACTTAGTCCCTTATTTTGCATCCACCTTAATTGCACCAGACACTGTCCTACCATTCACAGCTTTCCTACTACATACTACTGCATCATTCCGTTCCCATTTCATCCAATATATAGCCTAAATATATTAAGCTCGGACTTTCATTTCCAATTCGCTCAAACATTCAACATTGATTTCACATCCGCAGGAACTTCCCCTCACCCACTACCATCACCTTACCCTTATCTACATTTACTTCAAATTCCTCCTTTTACACCCCTGCCAAACCCCTCTTACCAATCGCTCTCCAACTTTCTTCAAATTCGCCACACAAAACCAAATCATCAGGTACAATAACAACGGCACCCATCCACTATCTTCCATCTAACACCTTCCCGTACCTAAATGTCTTTCAATAACTTCATCCAAAATACAAAGAAATAGCCATAGAGACATATCACATTACCTGCTTCACTCCACTAAATTATTAAACTATTTAAATTTATCAGACTAAAATAATAACTTTACACACGCTTCACTATCGACATGACATTGCTTTTGATTCCATTAAAAAGCCTACCACCAACACCATATATCACTAACAACCTGACCATACAGTTTCCCTATTAATCATGTCGTACTTCTATGCAAGTCTATTAAACCTTAAGACAATTTATCTTCTCTCTCTAATTTGTTTGAATGTAAAAATTTGATTCTACATATCCTCTACACTTCTAAACGCACTTTGTTTTTCGTCAATCAGTCCCTCAGTCACCCTACACCACTCTTCAACCAAAATACCAGGCATATATCTTCCTGTAACACTCAAAATTCTAATCTCCCTATAGTTTCCCTTACCTCCCTTACCCTTATATAAGGGTACTATTACTGCTCTCCTCCAATCCTTTAAGACTATATCCTATACAAACACTTTGTTACACAATTTTCATACCCAGTCAATCACAATCTCGCCTCCATTCTAGACAACACGTAGTTCCATCAATACCTTCTGATTTACCATTCTTCAACTTTCTTAATCTAACTATTACCTCTTCCCTACTAGTTGTCTCATCCCCAGAATGCCTATTTATTCTTACACCATGAAACCAACACATATCACTATCACCTCTTCATTACAGCCAATAATAATAATAATAATAATAATAATAATAATAATAATAATAATAATAATAATAATAATAATAATAATAATAATAAAGAAAAGCTGTTAGCTTGTTTATAACTCTAGTAAAAGGTAATAAATTTAAATTAACAAACCTTTAAGTGGTGAGCACAAGATTTCTTCTCAACCACTGTCAGATTTTTGGTTTTATGACATCATTGTTAGCCAGTTCTTTGCCTAATGTGGATTCCTTCTCCGATACTCTCAACTCCAACTTTATAGGTGCCTTTTCATCTAACTCTTCACTTTTAGTGCCTAACTCTTCACTTTTAATGCCTTCCTCTAAACTGAAGTTGGCATCATTGTTAGGAAAGATCTGAAATAAAAATAAAGGACTTGATTAAGTTTACTGGAATGTAATACACTTAAAATAAAGCTGAAGTGTGCAAAGATTCATGAAAGATTGCAATCTAAGTCCTAGCTCAGAAATGCCATTCGTCAGAAGTCAACTCTATTCTGATTAATAGGAAGGTGATAACATTAATCAAGGAGCGAGTTGGATTGGATTTGGCAAGTTTACCAATACTAAAAAAAATTAACCGACATAATCATGTGTTGGGGAAAAATGGTCGAGGAAATTAGCAGAAAAACTCACATAGAGGAGAAAGGTCTAAGAATATTAGGAGAAAGTGTTAAAAGGAATTTATTATTATTATTAAATAAAAAATTATTAAAAGGAATATAAGCTAATGAAGCAGCAAAATTGAATCTTAGTATGTAATTTTTTAAGATTCAAGAAATTTGATATAACAAAAGGTTATCTTGACTGTCTTATCAAAGACCTTGAGATAACAACACATTGAGTTTGCTCTTTTTGAGAAGATGGTCTCATTCATAAATATATATATATATATAAATATATATATATTATATATATATTATATATATATATGATATATATAATAATATACTATTAATATATATATATATATAATATAATATATATAATATATATATATATATATATTAATATATATATAATATATATATATAGTATTCGATAGATATAGGTGATATATATATATATATGATATATATATCTATATATATATATATATATACAAAAATAATAATAAAAATTCAGTTAATCACTCAAATTATGTTTTACTGTTTTTCTCTTTAACTATACAAGTAAATATATAATATATATTATATATATATATATATATATATATATATATATATATAGTATATTATATATATATATATATATATATATATATTTATATATATAATATATATATATATATATATAATATTATATATATATATATATATATATATATATATTCTTTACTTTACTTGCCTTCTTCACCTACCTTATTTTCCCAAGATTGGGCGTAAAGAGCGCTACAAGCATCGGAAAAAGAAAAGCAAGTAAGAGAGTATGACAAATGTCGAAAAGAAAGCCCAGCCTTACCACCCCCTCGTACCATTAAGTAGAGTGAAAGCTCTTCACAGACAGAAAATCCACCCTAAAGCTTCATGGGGACCGCGACGACCCTCACTATGGTAAATCGTCAATGTAAGGGTTCATCCCTTGGCCCAGGTGGGCCACAAACCATGCCCCCATACAAAACCCGCCATTCTCTCCTATCATGCACCTTTATTCTCGGCCTCTGCCAAACTCACACTTTTCTCTCCTTCAGACATTCGTTCCACCGACTCAATCCACTTCTCTTCGGTCTCCCAGCCGGTCGGTTCCAACACACTCTCCACTATACATCCGCTAACAACGACTATCCATTCATCCTTTCCACATGACCAAATCATTTCAACATTACTTTCATTTATTCTCTCATTTACCCCTTTCTTCACACCACACAACTCTCTAATACGTTCATTCCTCATTTTATCAATTCTTCTCACACCTAGCATGCCCCTAAGATTGTCCATCTGAACACATTGAACTTTAGATCTATACCTCTTATTCCAGACCATAGTCTCACTACCATACAATAACACAGGTAGCTACATACCCTCATGTAAGACTCTACCGCACTCAAGACTTAGTCCCTTTACATTCACCAACAATTTAATTGCACCAGCAACCTTCCTGCCATTCACAACTTTCCTACTACACTCTGCATCATCCGTTAATTCTCATCCAACACATATCCTAAATATTTAAACTCAGACACTTGTTCCAGCTGCTCACCATCTAACATAACTTCCCACTGAGGACTGTCCTCACTCACAACCATAACCTTACTCTTATCTACGTTTACTTTCAAACCCCTCCTTTTACATACCCTGCCAAATCTCTCTACCAACCTCTCAAACTCTCTTCAGATTCGCACCACAGAACCAAATCATCCGCATATAATAGGTAGGCACCCTCCACTCATCTCCATCCTCCATCATTCTAACCAACCATTTCCTGCCATCCCCACCTCGAAATCTTTCTTTCATTAACCCCATCCATATACAAATTGAATAACCAAAGAGAAATAACACACAACCCTGTCTCACTCACTATCAATCCTAAAACCAATTCACAATTGACACCATTTATTCTTACACATATATATATATATATATATATATATATATATATATATATATATATATATATATATATATATATATATATATATATATAATATATATATATATATATGATATATATATATATATATAATATATAGTATATAATTATAATTGAATAAACATATTAGCTTACTATTATCTTCAGTGACAAGAACAAAAAAAAAAAAAAAAAAACAATTTAGTTAGATAAGAGAGGGACTTTATTTCTATCAAAACCATACCATAAATATTTCTCTTATCTGATAAAGTAATTTACGCAGGAAATCAAGTCTTCAACTATTTCATGAAAAATATTCACACTCCACGAATTACAATTCTTTCTTACAAAACATACCCTCATTGGCTTCAAAACTTAACCTAGATTCTCCTTTGACAAATTTATTATTCTGTTTTTATAAAAAAATATTCACAGGCAAGTGTTTGTACTCTCTTGAAAATAGCAAGTGCTGTACTCCCTTGAAGACAGCACTTGCTGTGAGAATAGCAAGTGCTGTACTCCCTCTCACAGCAAATGCTGTACTCCCTTTAAGACAAAGAATAAACTCTACAATGATACAAAAGTATTAAAAATCTATCAAACAGAAATGTTCTGTGTATTCTATGTATCCAAAAGCATTACATTTATAGTTGCTAAGAGAGTCTCATGATTGAACTTTTAATTTCTTCTGTTTCTGTGCATGTAAAGAGTTAGTTCCCTACTCAGACTGTCCTGTATTTTTTTCCATTCAGGTGTTTTCCTTAGTGGCACACACTTGAACATTTCACAGGTGTCTTCCTTCGTGGCATACATTTGAACATTTCAATGTTTCCTTAACTGCACTTCCACTTATTGACACACTCATATCTGGTTTCATATAAATTCTGAAATACCTCAAAAAAAATCGTTTCATTAATTTCTCCTGAATCTACTAACATTTTTGGACATTTTTTTTTTCCTTTTTTTTTTTTATAGGACAAAATTGGCACTTTTTATTAAAATGACGGGATGGCCGAGAAAGAGGAAAAAAATAACTGTACTGTCCCACCCAAAACAATATGTGGTCAGTCAATTCTGGGAGTATATTCCTATGAAGAGTAGACCCTAAGAAAACTTTAAAATATTGTAGTACAAAGCCATTACTTGATCAACATAAAAGAAACAAAATTGTTTTTTTTTTTTAAGGTAAAAGAAATGTTTATATTACCAAGAATAAAAATAGCTGAAAAAAGAAAACGTGATAAAATAGGAGCTGAAGAAGAAGACCCTGTTCTTCCATGCCATCAATCTCGACCTTTGTTAGAAAATGACTCCTTCAGCATTAGAATTATAGAACTCACAAACAAAATTCACCATAGCTCTTTGCCACAGGTCACTCATCAGAATTGCAACTTGCTCTCTCCTTCTCCACTCCCAACCCACTCCAAATTTCACCCCACACACTTCATCTTCACTACTTTCCATCCATCTATGTTTCGGAGTCACAGCAAAGCAAATCAAATACCCTTTCAAATACATCCATCACCTCTCTCCTCACTATTTATTCCTTTAACATTCCATGTACCCAGACAATTCATACAATTTCACCAGAAGATATAAGGTAGCGTATGACAGCCCAATCAGGATTGAGGAGGCCAAAAACACTTCCTAGGGTATAAGATATAGCAGGGCCCCAACCCAACCACCACTATATATATATATATATATATATATATATATATATATATATATATATATATATAATATATATATATATATAAATGTATATAGCTCAGTATATATATATATTTTTTTATTATAATATTATATTATTATTATTTATTAAATAATTTTAAAATTATATAATTATTTTTAGACTAAATTAAATAATATATATATATATATATATATATATATATTTTATATTATCAAACCCCCCCCCCCCCATTTATTTGAGAAATACCTCACAAAGAATCTACAAAGAAAATAAGGCTTTCATTGAAAAATTATGAAACTCTTTACATGTAAGTGTGACTCAAATTATTATTATATTCCATTCCCAATTAGAAACATTTAGGATTCGTTGGCACAAAAAAGAAGAGGAAAAGGATTTCCTTTCATAAAATTAAACGCTCATTTCTATGATGCAAACCCAACATTTATTATTCTTATTTGAAGGAATCCGTATCATTTCCTTTTAGTTTCAATAACATCTTTAAATTCAATTCAATTTTTAAATAAATTTATACAAAGAATTTTATTTTTAATGTTTCGTTCATTTACTGTCTAATTTAATCCTTCCCAACACAGCCCTTGTTTCTTTTTTTTTTAACATATTTTGCAAACTACCCACATGCACAATCCCTGTGTTGAGTAGGGGTCATTTGGCTCAAAATTCTGATAGCAGAAAGATTTTCAGTTTATTATTTTTTTTGTGGTTGGTGGAATAATGAAAAAATGAAAATTAATTACATACTTTAAGCTACTCAAGTTAGGCATTCAGATTCACAAATTCTAATATGACATAAACCAATTAACATACTGAATAACATATTCTCACAAACGTCTTCAACATTTTTTACACAATTCCTTTCTCACACAACCAACTTTTTTGATTTATAAATATTCACAATAACAACAGTATACAAATAGCATTTCACAGTGTGGATGTTTACAAGAACTTGGTTAATATTCTCCTAAATAATATCGCAACACTTATACCATTCCATACTCACTCCATAACAGCAATTCATTTTTCATACTACTGTTCCATCGCTCTTATCTATTATTTATGCTAATACATTCTTCCCATTGGGATCAAAAATCTTTTTATACATTCTTTAGTGATCTCTTCTTGAAAATTCCCAATACCTAAGAAACAATTCATCATTTTCTCTTCATCTTCATTTCTCTGGTATCATTCTGTTTATGCTTCTATAATTTTAAATAAATATCTCTCCTTATACTTCCTTCTTTCACCTATCATGTTCAAAATATATTTGAACATTCATATGGCAATTGAGGTAATATATAATTCTTTGGAATAACTAATTAACTTCTTTATTTTTAAGAGCTTCTTTTAGTAACTAACCACTACTGTTGATAAACTGTTTTATAATACTCCATTATAATTTATATATATATATATATATATATATATATATATATATATATATATATATATATATATATATATATATATATATATATATATATATATATATATATATATTTATATAATATATATATATAATATAATGAGTACTTGTTAGCTCAGTTAGCTAGGCAAGTTTTTACACACAAGAGGTTTGTGGTTTGCATCTTCATCCCATTCAGGTCACACTGAAAAATTTGAATTTCCCTGACTTCCTCTGGACAAAATCCGCAATTTTCCCTGACCTGCGTGTTCGTTATTTTTGGCGTATAAAAATATCTATAATCATTATTGCAGCCTATTTCCTCAGTTCATACATTAAATTATTGAAAAATTTACTTTAGAAACTTTCATCATCTTGGATGAATTTAAAAAATATTTTTTTTTATTTAGTAATCAGCCCATATACCTTCCCCATAGCCGTCCAGACGCACTCCTTTTTTATTTTTTTCCAAAAAGAAACAGTTTATTTATACAAAAGAAAATAAATTAAAACTTACAATTAATAGCCTAGGTGAATAACGTCCGACTGTTGATCACAAAAGTTCTAAATGGGGAGATTTAGGTTAACTTTTTCTTCTAAGCATCTGAATTTTTGATTTTATAGCGTCTTCTTCTGTCAAAGCTTTCAGTTTTAACATCTTTCTCTGCTCTTCAAGTTTATTGATCTGTATGGATAATTTTCTTTTTTCAACCTTTTTTATTCTCTTCTTCTCTTTTGGTTCTGTTTTGACTCTTTGAGATGTTCTTCAGTATCTCCTATGGAAGCTCTTACAAGCGTACTGTCTGTTGTTGTGGTCACGATTTAGTTGTCAACAATTTTTGACAGTGATAGGAACTTTATGAATACTTTCATGAGATCTTATTGCATTGTGCACTGTTTTTTAAGAAATCAGACTATGTTCTTTCAGATTCTCCACTAAAATTGCTTTATTTACAGAAAACCCACATTCCACTGTCTCATTTCTATGCGAAAATATCAGCCCTAATTTAATAATTTGCCACAATTCCACATAACATTGATTCCCAGGTACTATAGAAGAAAAAAACTCATCAAGTCTCTGAGAAGGACAATCACCATCCAAAAATATTTTGAATTTAATTCACCTTAAATGCCCATAGTATTTCAGATCTTGTAACATCCTCTTTAATGCAAAAAGACGAAACTGATTGATAAACTAGTTTTGGTTGGTTATTAATAGAACACTCAGGGTCATTTACAATCGGTTGAGTATGATTAGAAGTTGATGGAATGACAATTTTCAGTGCACACATTTTCACTATTTGTATTATTAGAACACGTAACGAAAAAGTTTTTCAATGATGGTTGGTCCTGCTGAGTTTTGATTAAATCAAATGAGTTTCCCTCCTTGAATGGGAAACTAAGGCCTTCCCCATGCGCGTCCCAGTTAGATAGATCAAAGTTCTTTTTACATACTTTACAGTATGCCTTGGAACTATCAGGTCCTTTACCCAACCACCAGATAAACTGTGGGTTCAGTTTAACGTCCAACCACTGGTCGTTAAAGTTAGTTTTTTTGTTTGAAGTCATTTTATAAATAAATAATAAATACCTTCAACTGCACAAAAATCCAAAATCACTTCATAAAATCTCAAAAAAAAAAAAAAAAAAAAAACTCAAAAAGTATAAACCCCTAAAAAGAAAAAGATATAAACAGATAGAAGTCAAAAGTCATACAGTCTAAAACACATCTATATACCAATCACCTTCAATCGGAAGGATGAACTTGGAACAACCTCTACGGACAGAATAGGAAGAATAGTAGGTAATAGTGAACTAAAAATAGAAAGAAGCAGGACAGAAGTAGATTTATGGAATGTCATTCCTCACCCATCCTTTTCATTCACTTATCAAATACGTCTCTCATTCCACAATTATACAGTAAGGAAAAATAATATATCAAAAATATGTAACTTGGTCCATGGATCACTCTTCATATGTTTTAAAATTTTAAAATTTCCCTGACTTTCAGCATATCTTAAAACGTTTCCCTGACTTTCCAGAAAGTGTGAACCCTGCATATGTATATATACTACTTTACTGTATGCAAACTGAAGTTGGAATCTTGGAGCCAGTTATCTGAATGAACAGCAAAAATAGGAGATTTTCTGTAATTTAGTTTGTGGCCATGGGATATATTTATATACTAATCTTAATACTCACACATCACTAAAACATAGCCAATATTATACAACAGTATATACCTCTTTCAAAAAACATACAGAAATCATTTCTTGTGCAAAATGTCCAGTCATTTGAATTCAGCCCATGCCTATGGTGGCTAGAGTTTTCTGATGATTTGAGCTGAAACAGAGTATGTATTAAACTCAAATAGCATGTGTAATTCTAATTACTTAGTCAGGAAAATGCAAATTCAATTTCACCAGACTATAAATAGAAGAACCTACTACATTGTGAGACAGGTTCAGTGGCTACAAATTTAAACAATATATATACGGTATAGGTATAAATATAATATATATATATATATATATAATATAAATATATTATATATATATAATAAATATATATATATATACTATATATATATCATATATATATAATATATTATATATATAATATATATAGTATAAATATAATATATATATATTAATATATAAATAATATATATACATATAATATATATAAATATAATATATATATATATATATATATTATAATATATATAACTATATAATATATATATAATAAATATATATATATATTACTATATATAATTATTATATATATATAATATATAGTACTGTTACCTAAAATGTAACCCACCTGTTTTGGTTACGTAAAAATAGCCCACTCTGTATCTCCGTATATATGATCT
>JABUQX010070090.1:0-57515 GCA_015478945.1 Trachelipus rathkii | reverse complement strand
CCTAATGTCTATAAAATTCTCATTTCCAACGAACATCTACACTTCTAATAAATATAGTACCCGCAATGTGATCATTAGTTGCAAACACTCACTCTTGATATGATTATTATTATCACGCGTTCTAATATTATTCAATATTTCTCAGAATATATGAGGGTCACAATATTGTTTGATTTTGGATTTGTATTTTGATGGCGAGACAAGATTAAGTATTAACTGCTCTCCTACAGACTCGCATCATGCACTCGAGGCGAGTGCGAACATACACTGCATCGTTAAGTTGTTTGCAAAGGTAAAAAATAATTTACAATTTCTGCGTTTTACATTGTCCATCGGCACAAACGGTGAACCTCGCGCGTATCCTTGCATAAATTACGGGTTCTCCCTGGTCGAGTAGGCCGACCACGGCTGTACGCCTCTCTTCAGTGATTGATTGCTGAAGTATTGTCTGGCATAATTTATTCCACCTTTAGATAGATTGTCTTATTGAACCTGTCGGGTATCGAGTATAAGAGATTTTAATTAGTCCAGCTGTTTCATCCGTCTATTGGGTGCTTTGTCATCAAGACGCATTATTAGTTCTCGTGCTTATGGTTCGAGTTTAACGTTCTTGGGTCTGATAACGAATCATCGTTGGTATTGTCTTTTCTGGCTTAGTCAGTGGTAATTTAATTTACCAGAAAAATTCATTACATTTCTATTACGATTTTCGGGTGCTTTTTGCGCTGTGTTCGTGGCATTTACTCTCGGATTATTTATTGTAACTGGGTGGGAACGTAAGATTCCCTGATGTCGATTGGGTCACTATTTTTTATTTTTCAAATATTTGTCCGCAGACTTAAGAAATCGTATTGCGACAATCGTCTATATTTCATTATGGCTCTGCTCATCGCTCTCCTAAGCCCATCTTCAACAATCTTCATGTTTCTACATCTTCGTCCATATACTCGTAAACTGACGACGACGACGACGACGACTTTGCAATCAACTACGAAGTTTGAGGCGACGAGTGATTCGCTCGCTACTTGCAGCTACCTTCTTCTTGCTGCTCTAGAGCTGCATGCGCCCGATTCTCGGCTGCTTATTACTGCTCTACTCTCTCTCTGTGCTATCGCTGCTGCTTGTGCTATCATTTCGAGCAACGATTTCTTCCAGCTCGAGCGGCGAGAGCAGGTAACTTATCTCCTGTTTGTGCTCGTCGATTTATTAACACCGAAATATAGGCATTGCGGGGGACCATTTTAGCGTGTTCGTTGTCCATCGGATTCGTCGTTCACCTCCACGTTTGGACGTCTCGAGGTCGCAAGAGGAACAACCTTTTCACGTGATTTCTGCTAATGTTTTATAAGATCCACTACAATATGCCTGCCTCCGCTTAATTTTCTGTGACAGTCTGCATTAAGCCCCTTATTTATGGTCTACCAATGAATGGACTGTAAACGGGTTTTAAGCTTGGCACGCAAATCTCTTTAGCTCGGGTGCCAGGTAAGGGCGAACGCACGGAAACTCGTTTAAAACTCTTTTATACACACTATATACCTACTGGACATACAAGTGAATTATTCTAATTTTGCAATTCACTTTTTCTCCATCTTTCCACAGGCATTTCACATAAAATTTTTAGCTCGAAAGATTAGTTAAAATTTTTTTAAACATGTGTGATATCTGAACACGTTGGCCTCTGTGTCTCTTCTTCCATCTAAACCGAACAACATCGTATTCCGCCTGGTTGGCGGGCGTCGTGCTAGGCGCTTTTGGCATCGGATGGGATAATTAATTTGTCGAAGCAGATTTCATATCCCTCTAATTTTCCTTTTTGTATTATTTATTTTGTTCAGTTTTATTTTCGCGCACGACGTACTAAGAAAGTACATTACTGGTGTTGTTATCTTTCTTGGCGTATCTGTTGTTCCTCCTGTCGTAGTTATCTCCTATGAATCCAATGGATTCCATATTTTGCTTGCAGAATACGTCATTGCGCATGTCTTCCAAGTCATTTTTGCGAAGTGATATCATAAATTTAGCTCTTGCGGCCATGTTCTTCGGGGAAGATGAGAAGATACGGGCCATATTATGATTAGGTAAGTAAGGTCTTTCTTAGTATTCGAAGCAAAAAGGTGCGGCCTCTGTATATACTTAAATCGCATCAGGTTTGAGACATCGATGTACTCTTTGCGTGGTCGGCACTTATTAGCTTACGATTGACTCATCTTCAGTTCATTTTGCGTGGCGATTATGAAGATTTTCACTATAAAGAGTATTTTCTTCGGGGATTTTGAGATTCCCAATGTCTAGGACGATCGCTACGGCTTTTGTCGGGAGACACAAGGTTGGTTATACGTGTGCGTCTTGCGTGCGAAGACGCGGTTTAATGTTAAAAATAATAATAAATAGAAATAGACTTCTTTCTATTGACTTATTAAAACATGGAAATGCTTATAGATAGATGAAATATATTGTGTTATTTTTTTGTGATCATGTTAAAGCATTACCTTATATTTTTCAATAAAATATATTATTTCTCACAAAAATATAAAAAAAAATATTGTTCTGGTAACTCATTCCATAAAAATATATTAGATAAATGGGCTGTGATTTTCGGAGAAAAATTTGCGTTGTAATATGTGAATTTAACGGAGTTCTTCTGAGGAAATCTATAGAAAAAAAAATGAGAAAAATATTTATTGTGAGAGGGTGTTATGAGGTAAATTATATATTTATAAATACTTTTTATTATTCATTTCTTTTTGAAAATTTTATGTTTATTTTTCAAAATTATTGCTGTGCCACCGTTGGCACTATACAAATTCATTTCATTGAGTAACAATTGTTTCTTATTTTAAAACGATTTTTCTTTTTTTTTCGCTACCATAAAATGAGTTATAATTTTTATTATTTATTGCTAAAAAATAGTATATATTTCATAAACCATCTCAAACTGTATAAGAAATATAAAATTGTGCCTATAGGGACTATATACTCCACCAGTCAATCTCGCCATTATGAAAGCGCTAAATCCATATTTATCGGTGTTTTCAGACAGCACGAGAAACACTAGAGGCATAGGTGGTGGTTCGTTGTTTACATATAAGAATAAGTATTAATCTTGGGCTCATTGGAAACGTAAAGCGCTGATACCAATGAACTTGGGCAGCTACACTGACAGAGGTTATCACGCACTCACATACATCTTGCTTTTGGGATACTCTGTTAGAGCTTGAATGCAATGCCTCTGATGGTTTCTCTCTCTATTTTACTATTTAAATAGATTATGTATATGTAAATGAGAGAGTGCAATCATGACGTGGCACTTCGGATTGTTGGGTAAAAAAAATATTAACTTTTTTTCCAATATAAAGCGCTGAACGAGTTTCAATGCCATTTCTTAAGTCGAACTTATTGTCCAAAACCCGATTTATGACGTATATAGTGACGTCCGCTTGGGAACTGGAATATTTATCTTCGGTTTTCACTGACGATAGGTCTATAAGTGTCAAAATTCTGAAAATATAATTTTCGACTTTTAATTTTTTTCATGAATAATTTTTCTCGATGAATTTTTTATTTTTTCACTCACTTAAGATCCTTTCGACTTGCACTAGATACCTTTCGACTTATATTATAGATTCCCTTCAGAAAACGTCTACTATATTCTCTCGGGTTGAAGCTGATAGTTAATTTATACTATAGAAAAGTAGTGGTCGCGCGGATCACTTATAAGGTTTATTCGTTTTTATGGTTCGTTACACTATATCGATAAAACGTGCCTATAATAATCTGAGTGGTTGTTAGTTTACGATTAAGATTCCTCAGGAAATTCTGAAATAAGCAGCTGAATCTGTCGGTTTTCAAGATGCCCAATTTTCTTATTTAAGCATCGATGAATCTTTTAAATATCTGGTTCAAATCATTTCGATCATGACGTCATATAGGGACGGCGGGTTAGGGACCTGGTGTAAGTCGACTAAGTGTTCAGTGTCAAAATTCAGCGATAAATATTTCAGACTAAAAGATTTTGTTGATTATTTTTTCTTTGGGAGATCTTTATTTTTTTAGCACTCTGAGATCCTTTCGACTTATACTAGACTTCGACTTTATATCAGTATCCTACTTCAGAAACGTCAATATTCGGATCAACGATGTTTAATTATCACTAAAAGGTCACCCCGTATCACTGGTGTGATTAGGATCGTTTTCGGTTCCCTCATTCGAACGCACTATAATTATATGTTCTGCCTTTACGTTTGAGGAATCGAAGATAGTCGCTGAAACCTTTTTCAAATCCTCTAGTTACTAAGCTTAAAACTAATCTTCTAATCCGATATAGACGTTCATTTATTGAGGTTTGACAAATTTCGTGAAATGAAAGGTACAAAGATTGTACTGTTTGAAGGTTTTTTCTGAAGGGTTGCAAATTCCGAAAAATATTTGTCTGGAACTTAATAAATATTTTTTGTTGTATTTTTATATATTCTTTGAAGAAATAATTTAGCGATTTTTCATTACAGTTTATGACCTTCGATCTTATACTTAGATCATTCGACTTTAGCACTTAGCACCTTCGTATTAGTAAACTTTATGACCTGGTCGTTTTTCTTAGCAGTTAGTATCCTTTCGACTATATTACATCCTCGACTTAGCATCTTATAGACCTTCGATAGCTTAGTCACTTAGATTAACGGTTCGACTTATGACTTACGCCTTTCGACTTAGCACGGTTTAACCTGGACTTGTATACTTAATCTTAGATTAATATCAGATTTACCTTCGGAAACGTCTACTTATAGAGTTTTCGGGTTCATCGATGGTTTATACCGCTAGGGTAAACGTCGCCGAATCACCGTTATAGTCGTTATTTTCGTTGTTCACTTCGAAACAGTTCACTTATATTATAGTTTATGTGTCGCTTACGGGAACAGGAAATAGGTTAAGCTTGATTCGCTTTCTTCAATATTATTCTTATTCTACGTTATGCTAATAATCTATTGTTTTAAATTTTTTCCGATGTTAATGACGTCATATATGTGACGCCCTTGATCGGGATTGAATATATAAGTCGAATGAGTGTATATCTATTTTTCCGAAAAATGTAAAATATTGAAAATTTTGTATATTTTGATTTTCTTTCGGATTTTTTTTAGATTCTATTTCCCTCTTAAATATTGATATTTTGAATTATTATATTCTCCATGAATCCTTCTATTATCGGGTCTAAAATTGTTGTGAAATTATCTCTTCAGATTTTAGTGAAAGTTATCTTTTAATCTGTGGACTCTGTATCAAGATGTATTTCTTTTATCAGATGAGTCAATATATGTCTCTATCATATTTGACTATGTTCGTATTTGTATTCAGCTCTTTATTACTCTTAGTGGTACAATAAATAAGTATTAAACAAATCTATATTATATATACTAACATTTAATGAATTAATTTTGAAAGCACAAAAAATAATTAAATCCATTCATATTTAAGTTAACTTATAACTTTTCTCAAACTTCAGGATCGGTTTTAACTGTTATCCTTCTTATAGGTTCAAATTCAGTTAACAGGGGTGGACACGTTGTGAGGAGGATAGCCTCAGGATAGAGTCATGTTAATGCGATGTGCTTCCATGTTAGAAATTATGACTTCAACATCGTTTATCCTTGCATAATAACTTTACCTATTTTATTCATAATAATTCATTAAGACATCGTAGGTTTGTGTTTCTTGAGATCATCGCGAAATGTTTTGGAATGAGAGTGTGTTTTCATATATATCGTTGTAATAAGATTGATTGAGATGCTGCTGATAATATGGTGGTTGTGTGATGATGTTATGGACATTGATTGATGACGATTGGTGATTTTTTGACGCAGGCACATGCTTACCTCTTGTGGGTGAATATTAATGAATATCGTCAATATTCGGTATAAATTTAATTCGCTTTGTTGGTTTTTGAAGGCTGACATAGTACACTTATCGATTTAAAATTATTATCGTTTTCGATTATATTGTAGTTGCCTGCTAGTTGGATTGCATTTATACCTCGGTTACTTTGTAATTTTTTTGCTGAACACTCTTCCTCGAATGGTATCAACAGTTTTTAGTTTCATTAGTGCTGTATCGATTTCAGACGCAGTCATCATCAGTGTTATAGCGTGAATTTGCGCACTGGTTCCACTTTCTGCCATTTCTGCTGGTCAAATTATAAATATGTTGACGGACTTAATACATTATAGAGCGTTTGAAATATTTCAGGATTAACATGGGCAATCCTTCGCTCTTCGCTAACGAAACCAGCTTATCTGCTTTTCACGGCCACGTTTGAATTTTTTTTAAAACAATGAGTTTCGAGTCATATTCGGTTTATACCTTGACTTTGGGGATTTGCATCATTATTTGAAACGCGACTCTGATGTCTTTATGGGGTTACTCAGTAGGCGTAAAATTCGGTCAGCGGTAGTATGGTACATGCGGACACGCGCGTACGATTAATGGAGGTGAATTTCAAGCACCGAGTGTACTTCGAGGTGAGTGAACGTGGTTTTATGATTTAAGGAATTTGAGATATATGAGAAGAAAGTAGTTTGGTTGTCTGTTGTATTTGTTCTAGATTTTAAAATCTTTTGTTAGTATCGCTTGTTAGTTAAGTTGTTGTTGTCTAGATTTAATTTAATACCTATTGATTATGATTCATATAAACAGCTCCCCCCCCCAATTACAAATGTTTTCCAATAATTGGCATTTTAGGATACTCGGTTAGAGATTCAAACACCAGTTGGTTAAAAGCAGTGCTTTTTAGCAAACGCCCTAGGTGAAGACCAAATTTGGGAGAATTCCTCGATGCAGCTTTTGTTTAATTTCGAGCATGCTTTATAACTTGATTTCTCTTAGTTATGTCATCATTTTGGATCGTAGAAACGTCAATATAGTTAGAATAATAAAAATTGAAGAAAGAATATTTTTTATTATAAAATATAATCTTTAAGATTAAATATACCTAACCTCGAAGATACGTCAATGAAATAAATTGAAACATGAAAAAATAAAATCGTTAAAATAGGTTATAGAAATTTAAATTTATTTGAAGAACTGTAATAAGATACAATATAAAAAAATATATATATCAATAATTCTTAAACAAAACACCTACAATGTTTTTCATTGAATGAACGATTTGAAGGCGTACTTTATGGCCTCTTTACAGTAAGGACATAACGTGTGTGCGAGTGCGCAAGAAGAGCACGTTACCATGTGGGCGCAAGGTAAAAAGGTAATTTCCCTTTCATTTTTTAAACAAACTATGCAAAGCATGTTTCTCGGAAAACTCTGGGTTTCCGTCGACGAGGCAATGTTCACTTCAGAGACGGGCGTAGCTACTTCAGTAACCAGTTGTATGGCGTATCATCGACATTTAGGTAGATTGTTTTTGATTGCGGAGAATCCGATGACAGAATTGTCCGAAATGAGGTTTTCAATATATGCGTGTCTCTCATCGGCATTCCCGTTTCATTAATATAACGAACATTATAGAGACTGATCGACGGTTTTACGACGAATTACGGACGTACGACGACGACGACGACGACAGACAAGACTGATCTGACGAGCAAAACCGTTACAATAACGGAGGCAACGACGATATCGTGTATGAGCAGGCCGGCGGATCAACTGGAGGTGTACAAACGGATGGCGATTCGCGATACGAAGGCGACTGAAAGGAGACGTCGTCGAAGGCCACAACAACAAACGATAACGGCACGACGAGGTCTTGGTTGGCCTTTATGCTTCAATTTCAGCGCTGGTTGCTCTTCTTCCGCTGTGCCTTATTGCTTGCAGCTATCTCAGTTGTTGCCTAACTTTTTTTGCTTCTTCAGCTTCCTCGCATTGCTGCCCTTTTTCATAAACGCTACTCTTAGCTTTCAGCTTCGCCGTGCTTGCCCTACTTCAGCTTTCCGCTTGCGCCATGCTTCAGCTTCCGCTGCTGCCGTTACCGCTATTGCTTCCGCTGCCGTATTCGACAACGACACGTCCCTCCAATTCGCGCGAGAAGCGGTATCCTTCCTTCGAGCCCCACTCGAGAATTTGGTGCCTTTAAAAAACGTAACAAACAGGCAGTCGGGCGACCATTCAGCGTGTTGCTCCCACGGATCCTCATTCGCCTCCCAGTTTTTAAGTCCGAGGCCGCAATAGAAACATTTCACGTGATCGCTGAGTTTGTAATAATAAAATCCCGCTTCCGCCAATTTTTCCGGAGTCTGCTTAACCCTATTAGGCCATCCTCTGAAGGACTCTAAACGTTTTTCTGGCCTCGCGAATTGCTCGGCTGAGGGTCCAAAAAAAGGATGAATGCCGAGACTCTCCATCGAAATATTTTCATTCGAAGAATTAGTTAAAATGTTCAAACAGTCGTAATTTTTTGGCGATTCGCTCGCCGCAGCCCTTCTCCCTAAACCTCTCCTTTCGGTGCCATTGATTGATGCGCTACTGCTGGTATGCGCCGAAACCCGATTTCTTCCCCCTATCGGAACATTTTGGGTTTCTTTTCCTCGAGCGAATCTACAATGGGGACTTTTGCTTAAATGTTCTCTTTTCGGAGTATCTCCTAGTGCCCATTGACTGACAATATGATTGCAAAATGCGCAAGCGCAGTGGTCTTCATTTCGCAAGTAAAAAATCCCTCATTTGCCAGTTCTTCGGGAGAAAATGAAAGATCGGGCCAAGTCTATATAGGTAATAGTCCTTTCTTCCCTTTCGAAAAAAAATCGGACTTGGCGGCCCATTGTAAAGTTTTTTAGACTACCGCCGGGTACTGGCTTCGTCAACCCCGCGTCCCATATGAATAGGAAATTTATAAATTCTCTTCTGGATGTACTATCTGTCCTAGACGACGGGTTTGCAGATCACTAGTGCCAAAGGTGTTTCGACGCGCCCGCTTTATATAACGGCTCCAATTTAAAGAAATGAAATAGGAATATTTCACTTTCTTATACTTTTAAATTCGATATATTTTAAGTATTTTTTTTAATTATTATATTATTAACTAATAGAGATTAATCGTGTATCCCCTCTCGAAACATGATAAAACTGGCATTTATCTGTTTGAAAAATGGTTTTAAAAGTCAGAGGACGATTTTTGAGAAATGGACGGCCTCCAAGCTATCGATGTAAACGTTATTTTCGTCTAATAATGACATTAAATTACTAGGCATTAAAAATCTTAGGTCACATTTGCAAAGTGCGAAGTCGTGATGTTTTTACGATTACAACGATTATCAATTCATTCTTTCTTGTTCTTATGTCGAACATAATTTAACATAATTAAAATACTCAATTATTTATTTTCTATTGTTTTATTATTTTTATATTTCTTTTAAATTTACTTTCCAAAATGAAAACTATTTATTGCATTATCTTTAATTTGTTCGATGTTTGTATTTTTGTCTTTAAATTCGGTCTATAATATACCCGAAACTACTGAAAATTTTTTCGAAGGAAATATTTAAAGTTGTGATCGTCATTGGGAACTTGATATAAACGTTTATCTTTTATATCATAGATTTAAAATTGAAAGAATAGAATTTTTCTTCTTTTGGGGCTATAAATAATAGTTGAGAGAATTTATGTTGCATTCGATGATTCATTAATAAATCAAAATTGTAAACCAGGAGAAATATAAAAGAGGTCATCAAATTGGCATATAAATATTGTAAATCATTTTTATCAAATAGATTTTATTTTTAGCTGACATCCTAATCTATAAGGGCTAAAAATTGCGAATTAACCTTTGTTATTTATTAACAATAAAAAGCACGACACATACGCTTTTGGGATTAGGGCGTACCTTTGTCATTCAACTGCCTCTCTACATGATTTGGCACACCGACTTGAGAGCTGGAGTGCGCAACGCAAAAGAGCACTTACCATCCATGTTTGTAGGGTACATAGTAAAAATTGTATATTTCCACTTTCCCTGTGTCCTAATTACAAATGTGTGCGTATTGCGGTGTCTTCGTTTAAATTACCTCCAAGCAGTCGTGGACGAGGATATTTTGATTTGCCTCGACTAATCCACCAAATAATAATATTGCTTCAGCTTCATATGCGTCTCTTATTCTTTTTCAGTCTGCGCTTGATAGATTTTAACGACGACACGACACGAATCGACGCTTTACAGCTTCGTTACTAATGTGTTGTGACCACACGTAAACGAATGGACCTTCGACGACGACGATTGACGAAGATCAAATCGATTCGCATGGAGTTGGAAGGACCGTTTACTGCTTTCTGTCGCTTCCATATCTTCTGCCCGCTGCTGCTCACTCTATGACTTTCTAATTCTGACTGTCTCGCTGCTTCTGCCGTCTGACTGCCACTCCGCCTCTGCTGCTTTCACTCCTCTTTCGGTGTTTCCGTCAGCTTCAGTCATCTGTTTCGTTTGTTTTCTGCCAGCTTTCTATGCTCTGTTTTCTGTATTTAGAATCCTGCTGCTCTGCGTCTGTCTGTCGGCTTTTCGAATCACACCCTCTCCTCCAAGGCAACGGCGGTATGCATCTATCTTTCCCTTCTGAGTTCCCGCTATGAAGCCAAGGGTTATTGTGCTTTCGAAATACGTACAAGCCGCAGCTACGGGGTACCTTTAGCAGTGTTCGTGTTCGCTTACGGGTCGTTCCGTTTCGCTCCTGTCTGGCCAGTTTTCTTGAGCTCGGTCCGAGCGCCTGCCAAATTTGTGAAACATCTTCACGTGATCAGCTGAGAATATAATAAATAATCCTGCATACCCGCCTAATTTCCACGGAGTTTTGCTTTTATCCTATAGGCCAACCCTTGAGAAGGACTGTATCGGTTTCCACACTATCAGAGATAATTCCTGTGCTCTGGGGTCTCGAAATATACGCGACGAGGTGCCTGACGAGCACTTCATATCCATTCCGATATTTTCGTTTTCGAGGGATTAAATTAATAATGGTTTAAAACTATCCAAATTTTCTGGCTTATTCCCGAGCGATAGTGTCGCACTTCTTCTAAACCGTACACATAGATGCCCTGCCTGTTTGACACTGTCTGCTCATCGGCATTTTTGCCGAAAAATTGTTGTAGCATATAAATGATTTGACTTTTTTTTTCCTAACTTGAGAATGGTTTTCAGTCTCTTTCTCCATTTCGATGCGAATTGGACAATTTTTGGGAACTTTTGTATCATTGTCTCTTTTTCTGGATAGTATGCTTCTCCTTGTATCCCATATTGATGCGATATAAACTTGCAAATGTACACGTCCGCAATTGGATCTCTTCCTATCGTCATAGTTAAAAAAAACCATGCTTTCGCCAGTTTTTCTTCTAGGGAGATAATTGGAAAGTATACGGGTCTCAATCTATTTAGGTAAATGTGTCTTTCCTTCTTCGAAAAAAAAATTCATAGTCTGGATTATTATAAACGTTCTTTTCTCCTATTATTTTTATCATCAACTTTCATTATTCGGTCGGGAAATTTTATACTATCTCTTTCGGATTTACGCTTGCTGTCTACGATGACAGAGTTTGACTAGACTATCCAGTTTCTTCTACCACATGCGAATGCCGCGTGGTGTTTATTACGATTAAATTGAATATGAATAGTTTAATCATTTTTTTTGATCTTATATTCCGCGATGCTCATTCTGAAGATTTTTAGAAAATATTTTTTTTTAATCTTATTCGTTTCAAAAGGGCTTCAATAGATTCCGCTAAACTAATCCTTATTAGAAAATTCTTCGCATTTGAAATAGGAGACATCTGTAATTTTTGTGTTTATCCTTCATCCTATTTTGATAAAAAAAAAATTCTTTATGTATCTTGAAAAGTAAAATTTTCGTACCGTGTACGTATATACGACCTTTTCTTTTTTTTCTATATTTGATATTTATAGTATTTTTCAACTTTTTAATATGATAGGTCGCCGTTTTTTTTAAAAATATATAATTTTATTTTTTAGGGGTGGAATCAGATTCGGAAACTACTACTACTATAATAATATTACAAACAAATTTATAAAAATAAAAAAAGACTTAGTCAATTTTCTATCTCATTATTGCCAAACACAAAAGCTTATTGAACTATATAATGAAATCTACTAATCTGTATGATCTACAACCTCCACCTATAGTTTCCGAATATATCTGATATATTACCGTTTTTTTAGTATAAACCAGGTCTTGTACATATCTTTAATCGTTTGTTCGCAAAAGTTTTATCAGTATGTAAAATATGGTGATTTACGAAGGAGTACAAAATTTTTATCTCTGAGCCAACCTATGGGCATTTACAACATTCTGTAAGGTTTTTTTGACTTCTGCGCGGTCTTTGACGTCATGCTCCATCGCCTTCCCATTTTTTTTATTTCTTTCAAAAATTATCAAATTTTAACTTCGATTTTGGCTCAAAAAATTTTACTACAGTTGATATTATTTCCTTAACTTTTAATACGCTCGAGTCCTAAGTGCAATTTTCTTCTCATAGAGCTCGCTTAGATTTTTCAATGTCTTTCCATTTTTTCGTTCCGGTCGTTACCTGCTATGGCGCGTTAAATGAACGTCTTCTCAGTAAATAGCTCTCTTCGTTGGCCATTTGATCTTCGTTTCTCGTTTACAGTCCATGAGTCGTTCAGTTGATGCGTATCCCCCTCCTATGATTTCCCTATGGTGTTGATACTATTTTCAGCAGGAAGTGCAGGATTCGGGGAAGAATTCCATTTTCACTTTAGATCCACTTTTGTTGAATCGGGAATAGAAGCTTGCAACTTCAAAATTAGATAATTTACGATGACGCCTAAGAGTGTTTTTGTACGTAAAGGTCGCTAATCCTGTAGCTACTCTAGAAACATCATTGTGGCTTCAACTTTTGTAACTGACCACGTCAGGCATTTTCTCGACGAGTGAACGAACTGAGTTTTTCCTAATTCTTCAAAATGACGCGAGGGTGAGTGACTATTGACATCTGCAAAGGAAGTTACACTTATTTGTTTATGAAGAGCCTAGCTTTTTATTATCTTGAGCCTTACTAAATATTATTATTATTCTGATTTAAGCCGAATTTCATATCAAACACAATCTATTCACATTACCATTCTCTTATTCTTTAGGATAATCTTGTATTGCCCTTACACAAGATTTTTGAAAGGGAAAACGAACAAAAAATTTTTTTTTGATGATTTTATAAAAATTTAGAAAATAATTAATATTTTTAAATAGTCTTCTTTTCTCTTGTTTTTTTTGATTCATAATTAGTTCTTTCGCAAATTCTTTAACTGGGATAAATCGTTGCTGATAATAATATAATGTGTTTTAAAAATTTTTTTTGTTATGGCAAGCAGATTTAGTTTGCTTTTCTTTATCTTCGTAATGACGTAATGACTCCTATCTATGATCTAAATTATACCGTTTTGTTTTCGTTTTAATTATTTTACATATTTAATATTTTCTTTCCTTCCATCAATCAATATGAATATATATTTCTATTGACCTCTTATATGGAGGTTTATATGTTTTTTTTTATATAATCTCATGATATTATTACTATTATTGATAACGTTATATTCTTATTCTAATTCCTATCTCATGATTTTTTGGTCAAACCAGTATTATTATAGTAGTTTTTTATTTTACTTATATATGCTATCTGAGTACTCAGGTTATTGAGGTATGAGGTCAGTACTATTATTTGTTTATTATATTAGTTTACTAGTATTAAGCGAGGTGCTATTATCAGTACTTCTATACTTTCTTTGGGGTTATCTATTACGTTGTCCGATGAGATCGTACGGACCATAGGACACATACTTCCTTTATTTATTTGTGCTTGATATCTTAATAGGTTAGTTATGAAGTAGATAGATGATCGCTACCTATTAGGTCAATAGTACGTTAATTATAGTCTAATTATGATCCATGTTTTTATCTCGAGTGAAGAAAAATTCAATAGTATTCTTTCTATCTCCATTAATAATAATTAGATTTTTTAATAGAACTTTATTATATCAGCAATGCGATTTTCGTAGAAAATTTTGGAAAGAACTAAATTTGTCAAAAAAAAGATAAAAGAATTAGCTACAAAATAATAATATTCTATTTATTTTTAGTTTTCTTCTGAGAAATCTTCAAAAAAAATTCTTTTTCTATTTCTTTTTTCTTCAGAATTTCTTTTTGGAACGCACTCATCTTCTTTGAACCTCGCGTACATGAGAAATGTGTAATTGATTAAAATATCATTCATTTTATCCATTATTTAATAAATTCTTTAAGATAAATTATTTCAAGCTATTCTATTGTAGTGTCTCGATATAGTCTCCGCTCTTTTAGCAAATCCAACTAGGCTGGTCAACTTCTGCTATCTCTTACTTAATAATAGAAACTGTGGCCCGTCATGTTGAAATGGAAAACGCAGTAGCTTTTAACCTTTTTTTGTCTTTTTTCTTGTTCGAATTCCTCTGGGAAGTGGACTCAAGACAAAAAGTTTGAAGCCATTATGTTTAAGATGTTAGCACAGATTTAGCGCTTGCGTACAAACCTTTAGGGCGTCTATCGTAAAGATTATTATATATTTGGATTGCATCTTTCGATTCCGATTTTCAAAATGGATATCTGTGAATGTTTCCGTCCGAATGCCACTATCTCTCTTAAATGGTCAGATACATCCCATAGGATCAAATGAGGGGGTCGCATCGAATCTTAACGTATCATTCTTAAACGACGACAAATGAGCAAGAGAGGCTTATTTACTGAGAAGCGTTCATTTAACGCCTGCGGAATCTGACGAAGAAATAAATGGAAAGCTTGAAAGATCAAGTCGATCTCTTTGAAGAAGATAAATTGATTATTGACTCGCTATAATTATGAGGAATTATAAAATGAATTATTTTTGAGCAAATGAAGTTATATTGATTTTTGAAGAATAAAAGATTGGAGTGCGATGGGCATGAGTTTCAAAGATCTGTCGAGTAGTAATAATCTTTAAGATGTTTGCATAGTGTCTGCAGAGAAATTTTCCTTTCTTCATGCCCTTATCTTTTTTTGAGTATACTGTAAAACATTTTACGATTAGTGTCAAATTTGTTTAACACTGATATACGTCTATCAACTAATATTGAAATTCTACAATTTAAATTAAGATGTAACATCATCTAAGCTAGTTTTCATTTATTCTTTCAATAGGCTTCTGAAAGATTGAAAAAAGTTGATGACGTTTAATACTTTTTTTTTATTAAATTTTTTATTTTTATGCTTTGTTTCTCATTGTTATTCGCCACCCATTAAAAAAATAAATTACTTTTAAAAAACGAAGTTTAAGGTGGGGGGCTATTATAATTTAATTCTTGAAAATAAAAATCTACTATCGTACGTTGTCTCGACATATTTTACTTTTTCGATTACTAGATTTTTTTTTCTATATCGTGAATACCAAGATTACAGATGTCCCATTCAATGGCGAAAGAATTTTGTAATAAGAAGGAGTGGCGTAACAGATCCATTAAAAAACGATAAATTAAAAAAATATTTAAAAAAATTTATATTGCGGAATTTAAGATAAAAAAATGTTAATTTCCTATTCATTTTTCGAGATATAAACCGCGCATCGCACGTGGTAGAGGACTGGTGTCTGCAAACTCGTCATCTAGACAGCAACGTAATCCGAAGAGATTATAAATTTCCCGACCGATAATGGAAGTTGATGATAGCCGACCTCGGCGGTCTAAAACGTTTATATATCCAGACTTCGAATTTTTGTTCGAAGAAGAAAGACTATTTACCTTTATAGATTGGCCCGTATCTTTCATTTCTCCTGAAGAACTGGCGAAAGATGGTTTTTTTTACTTACGACGAAAGGAAGACCAATGCGCGTGTACATTTTGCAAGTGTATTATCGATCATTGGGTACAAGGAGATACTCCGAAAAGAGAGCATTTATACAAAAGTCCCAATTGTCCATTCGCTCGAGGAGAAAGAACTGAAAACATTCCAATAGAAAAAAGAAATCATTTTTGCACAAATTTTTCGGCAAATGCCGATAGCAACGTGTCAAACAGCGGCATCGATGTGTACGGTTTAGGAAGAAGGGCCGCACACATCGCGGAGCCAGAAAATTGCGATAGTTTAAACATTTTAATTAATTCCTCGAAAACGAAAATTTCGATGGTGAGTCTCGGCCCTCGTCCGTATTTGGGACCCCGAGCCAAGGAATTCGCGAAGTGGGAAATCCGATTACAGTCCTTCAAGGGTTGGCCTAATAGGGTTAAGCAAACTCCGTGGAAATTAAGTCTGGATTGCTTAGGATTTTTATTTATGTAATATATCTAGCGATCATCGTGTACAGTGTTTCCATTGCGGCCTCGGACTCAGAAACTGGGAGGCGAAGCGATCTACCGTGGCAAGACACGCTAAATGGTTCTCCCGAGCCTTTCCGGCTGTTTACGTTTCCGAAAGGCAACTAAAACTCTCAGTCGGACTCGAAGTGTGAAGATGCTCATTCTCGCGTGCCTTTGGAAGTGGAGGGTTTGTTGTAGAATGCCGCAGCAAAAGAGAAGCAGCAGCAGTCAGAATACACGAAACATGAAAGCTGATAGCTGCGGATAATCAGAAAGCAGGAAACAGACTGCTGATAGCTGCGGCAACAGTAAAGAGGGGAGATGAATAGCAGCAGAGGCGAGGCAGTCAGTAGGTCAGAAGTTCTAGCGTGAATGAGATAAGGGAGAGAGGGGCAGAAGTTATGAAGTCGGCAGAAGCAGTATCGGTCTTCAACCGCCATCGTCGGTCTTTCGTAATCGTCGTCGTTTCGGGTTGCACTCGTTCGTGGTCGTCGTTCGTCGTCGTCTCGTTGCGTTCTAACAAAATCCCGCCTATCAAGTCGCAGACTCATGAATATAATAGGATACTTTATTAGATGATCATTCTCATTATATGCTAATTCGCTACCAAATTATTATTTCGGTGATTTTTTCGTAAACATATTATGCTCGTGTCACGTGATAACCTGGAGTTTTGCGAAAATACACGTCATTGCAAACTGTCTTGTGTTAAGACAAGGATGTGTGGAAATACATTGTTTACCTGGTTTATCTTCCATCATGTGTAAAGTGCATCTTACTTTGGCGCATCTCGGGCCAAGTCGTAGTCAATCTTGTAAGAGGTACTAAGTACTTGCTTGTCTCATTATCCGATCATCTTTTCATTTAAACCTTTGTTGGTTGTCACAATAAATTAAATCTTTTGAATAAATTTATCTATCTTTTATAATAATTTATTACCTTATTTTTTATTTTTCTCCTGTTTCAAATATTGGTTTGACGATGAAATCTTCGGGTTTACAACATAAATTTCTTTGAATATTATTTTTAGCTGCCCAAAATAGGATAAGTCTTTGCTTCAAGTTTTATTATGATTATTCTGTTAACGTTTTTTATTTCAAGTCCCAATGATAGTATTCAAACTTTTATTAGTTATATTTCCTTGAAAAAACATTTCGGTTGTTTCGTGGGTATGTATACGACCGAAAATTTATAGAGACAATATTTTTTATGCAATAATACGGAAACAGATGAAATGCTCGAATAAATATCATCGTTTGGCCATAGGTTTTGGAAGTCGAATTTAATATAAATGAGGTATAAAAATTAATATAATACGAATAGAACACTAAATTATATTTTCGTTACATTTTGATTACAATTATTTAAGTTTGAGCCAAAATCAAGGAATATAAACACAACTGATATACTAAACTTTTTAATGATATACACATTGTAGCGAAATAAAGTTTCATCGTAGTTGGAGCGTTATTGTAAAAATAGGCTAATTTTTAAAAAGACGCTTTTTAGAAGTAAATGCAGTTTTTTATCAGTGTTTCGAGAGGGTCATACACGATAATCCATTAGGTAGGAATAGATTAATATGGAACAAATACTACTTAATTTTCATTTTAAATGGCTTAAAACAAAGGAACTTTCGGGGAAGAAAGTTGTTTGATGTTACATGGATGTGAGATGTGCTGGCTCTTTGAAATATGGGGTCCGCTTTATGGATATAATCGGCGTCTTGTAAACGCACTAGGTAGCACTAGTTGTCTTCCGCAAACTCGTTCGTCTATGGACGTTATCTTTGAACATCGAAGAGAATTAAGGTAAGGTTTCTTTCTCTTCAGATGATTTTGCGTTTGTTTGATCGATATTGCCGATTCTCTGGCGTCCTAAAATCTTTTACATTGCGCAAGTTCCGATTTTTTGTTCGAAGAACACACACACTATTGTTTTAGATTTGGCGTATTCTTTCATTTACTTCGACAAAACTGGCGAGAAGTAGGGATATTTTTACTTGCGAATAGAAGACACTGCGCTTGTGCGATTTCTTTGTCTGGATATCTTAATGGTTGTCAGTCTAATTTGGGCATCTAGGAGATTTTAATCTCCGATTAATGAGACATTTTTAGCATAAAGTCCCCATTGTAGAGTTCGCTCGAAGAAAAAACTCAAAATGTTCCGATAGGGGGAAGAAATCGGGTTTCGGCGCATACCAGCAGTAGCGCATCAATCAATGGCACCGAAAGGAGAGGTTTAGGGAGAAGGGCTGCGGCGAGCGAATCGCCAAAAAATTACGACTGTTTGAACATTTTAACTAATTCTTCGAATGAAAATATTTCGATGGAGAGTCTCGGCATTCATCCTTTTTTTGGACCCTCAGCCGAGCAATTCGCGAGGCCAGAAAAACGTTTAGAGTCCTTCAGAGGATGGCCTAATAGGGTTAAGCAGACTCCGGAAAAATTGGCGGAAGCGGGATTTTATTATTACAAACTCAGCGATCACGTGAAATGTTTCTATTGCGGCCTCGGACTTAAAAACTGGGAGGCGAATGAGGATCCGTGGGAGCAACACGCTGAATGGTCGCCCGACTGCCTGTTTGTTACGTTTTTTAAAGGCACCAAATTCTCGAGTGGGGCTCGAAGGAAGGATACCGCTTCTCGCGCGAATTGGAGGGACGTGTCGTTGTCGAATACGGCAGCGGAAGCAATAGCGGTAACGGCAGCAGCGGAAGCTGAAGCGGCAGCAGCGGAAGCTGAAGCGGCAGCAGCGGAAGCTGAAGCGGCAACAGCTGAAGCTGAAGCGGCAACAGCGGAAGAAGAAGCACCAGCAGCTGAAATTGAAGCGGCAGCACCAACCTCGTCGTTGCCGTTATCGTCATTGTTGTTGTGGCCTTCGCAGTCTCCTTCGTCGCCTTCGTCGTCGCCTCCGTTGTCACCTCCGTTGTCGCCGCTCTCATCCATATCGTCGTTCGATATCGATCGTTGCGTCGTATTGTACGTTTGCCTTAGTCGTCGTCACGTTCGTCGTCGTCGTCGTCGTCGTCGTCGTTCGTCGATCGTGCGTCGTCCTTAGATTCTGTATATTGGAACGGAATGCGTCTGAGACACGCATTATTGAAACGTCTATTTCTGGAAATATTCTGTCAATCGATACCTACGTCAATATCATAGCATATCTACCTATTGTTCGATGATCGTTAATAACAACTGGTCTACTGAAGTAAGGCTACGCCGTCCCTCTGTAGTGATACATGTGTCTCGTCGACGAAATCCCACGCAGTATTTTCCGAGAAAACATGCTTTGCCATAGTCTTGTTTTAATAAAAATGAAAAGGGAAATTAACCTTTTTTATCTTTGCGCCCAATGTTAAATCGTGCTCTTCTTAGTCACTCGCAATAACTACGTTTGCTCCTTACTGGTTAAAGAGAGCCATAAAGTCGCCTTTCAAATCGTTCATTTCTAATTGAAATACATTGTAGGTGTGTGTAAAAATTTTATTGATTATATATTTTTTTATACTTTTTGTTATCTCTATTACTAGTTCCTTTCAAAGAATTTGTTCTGCGACGGTCTTATTTTAACGATTTTATTTCTTCATGTTTTCCACAAAATAACCCTCGTCTTACTTCGGAAGGTTATGGTTTAGTATTTTTAATTAAAGATTATATTTTTATAAATAAAAAATATTCTTTTACTTTCAATTTTTATATATCTATTACATATATTGATCGTTCCATCTATCGACTCCAAATGATGCTATATATACCTAAGAGAACATCCATGTTTATAAGAAGCATGCACTCGTAATAATTAATTATCATAAAACGCCTGCATCGAGTTGTCGATATTCTACGTTTCCATAATTCTTGGTTCGTTCTAACCTAGGGCGTTTGCTAATTAAATCTATCCTCGCTTTAACTCAACTTGGTGCTTTAGAATTCTCGTAATCGAGTTATCTAACGTCCATATTATTTTGGAAACATTTTGTACTCGCCTTTACTCTCCCTCTCAGATTTCGGTGGTTTTGTTTCTTCATTTGTTACTTGTTGTATTCTTTCTTTGTCTTTTTGTGCCTCTTTGCCCCTTGCGGTTTTGGTTTGGGGTTTTCGTGTCCGGGCTGTCTTTTTTTTGATGGCTTGTGTGTGTCTGGCTCTCCGTGTCGGTTTTTGTTTGCCGTGATGTTGCTTGTTGTTGTTCCCGTGTTTTTCTTTTTTTTCTTATCGTCTCGGTTCCGGTGCTGCGGTTCATTTCTGTCGGTATGAGAAGAAGAACAGATAGACCGAGAAAGTAAGAGATGTGAAAAAAAATCAAACTTCGGAGAGATAAAATGAGCGGTAATAAGGAATAAAGATGGACACAACAAGCTGATGGAGCGGGAGGGGAAGATAAATACCGGGCCACGCACCGCGGTGAGTACATCGCGGCGGGATAGACCTCCTCAGTGTTAGAGGGTAGTGGCGAGCCACATCTACCCCTCTCTGACTCGTAAGTCTGTGCTGCGACAAGAAGATAGACTTGTTTCGCTGTTTCAATACCTATGGAGTTTCATTTTTTTTTTCTTTTTTTTTTTTTCTCTCTCAAGAGTTTCGATGCTAAACACTTAGCTGAGGATTTTCTGATATACTCTGGTTTTCTTTTAGAAGATAAAAGTGCGAGACACGTGTGATCTCTGAAAGCGGATATAGCCTGTGTTTGTTAAGCGAAAGAGCGAAGGTTGCCACTGTGTTATTCCTGAAAGTATTTTCAACAACGCCTTATAACTGTTAGTCTTCGCAACTATTCATACATTTGACGGCGATGGCAGAAAATGACCAGTGCGCAATTCATCCTGATAACACTGATGATGATGCGTCTGAATCGATCACATACTAATGAAACATAACTGGAGACCATTTCGAGGTGTTCAGCCAGAAGAAAAATTCAAGACAGGGTAAATGCAATTCCCACTAGCAGCCAACTAGCCAATATCGAAACGAATAATAATGAAATCGTGTGGTCTTGCAAGCCTCAAAACCAACACGAATAATTTAACCGAATATTTGACGACTTTCATTATATCACACACAAGGGTAGCTGTGCCTGCGTCATCATTATTGTCATCATCATCCTCATCATCTAACCACCACCATTATTTTATCAAGGCGGCTATCGTTCTCACAATTATTATAATCGTGTTGGAACTCGATCTCTTTCATAAAATTCGCGATTCAAGATACATTCATTAACCTACTGTTACGATCCTTAATTAGAATATTTATGAAAAAATACTTCTGCAGTTTTGCAAGATGTGAAGTCATATTTTTTTAAATGTGAGCACATGATTAAATGCTCTTTCCTGTCGCTTTCCGTCCTCACAAACGTGTCCGGTACTGTTGGATAGCCTATATGTAAGGATCGTTAATACCGTATCCTGGTTGAAAAGTTATAGTTAATTAAATTGATGGATTTATTTTATTTTGTTTTCAAAATAATATTTAAAATGTTAATATATTAATATTTTATATTATAATTTGTCTTAATCTTTTCTATTTTACCCTAAAGAAGTTAAATTATTAGTTAATGAAAATTCTTAACATAGTTAATAGTGGTAAATAACATAATGACTCATCGATAAAAGAAATTCAATCTTGATATCAACGAGTCATTAAAGTAGTTTCCAAAAGTCGTAAAATTTAAACATTTTGACCCGAATATAGTGTAAGATTATCGGAGGAACTGATCGTATATTCAAAGCGTCAAAGGGAGATAAATCTAAAAATATCCGAAAGAAAAATAATTACAAAAAATTTCAAATAATTATTAGTTTCGGAATTAGGACTTCATTACCTTTCGATCTTATATCAAATTCCGATCATGCGTCATATCTATATGACGTCATAATCGCTTTTAACAATACGTTTTTTAGCATACCCTGTAAATGGTATTTTGAACAGCGTTCATGCGAACTTTTCTTCGATTCATTATAAGGGTCGGTATATTAATTCGTGACGTTTAGAAGGGAACTGGAAAGCGACTAAATATGATCAGGATACATTTTTTACGGTATCGATAACCATCGTTGAACGATATAGTGGTCTTTGCGAAGGGAACTGATTAATACGTTAAGGTCTTAATGTATGTCGACAGTCTAAGTGCAAGTTGAGGTTATAGTAAATTATCAGTCGAAGCGTCTAAGTGTTAAGTCGAGGTCTAAAGTGCTAAGTCGAGGTCTAAGTACTAAGTCGAAAGTCTAAGTAGCTGCTAAGTTCGAAGGTCTAAGTACAAGTCGAAGATTCTAAGGTGCTGAGATCGAAGGTCTAAAGTTAGTGCATCGAAAGGTCTATACTGCTAAATTATTAAAATTTTCTAAAAAAAATAAAATTTAGAAATTTTTTCAGTGAATCTTATTGTTCGGCCAATATGCCCGCTCACCTTTCGATCTGTATATTCAGTTCCCTTGATCCAGGGCGACTATAGGACGTCATAATAGTGATTGAAGTATAGTTTTTTATCTTAGGTTAACTAGGTATTTGAATTTAGTTCGTTTCGCGACTTTCTTCGAATTCCGTAAGGCGCATCATCTACATATTTATAGTGACGTTTCGAAGGGAACGAAAAAACGTAACCTAACGTGAACTCGGGTGAACGCTTTTTTAGGTGTTATTAAACATCTTTTTGATACCCGATATAGTGACGTTTTGAATGGGAAACTGAAAAGCTTCGTAGGTCTAGAGTTATAAGTTCGATCAAGGTTCTAAGTGTAAAAAATTAAAATCATATTCAAGTCATTAATTCTTACAAAATTTTTTTCGATTTTCAAAATTATTTATCGGAATTTGCACTTAGTTATCCTTCGACTTACACCAGTTCCCTACCCGGCGTCCCTATATATGACGTCATGATCGGTTTGAAGGTTTAGTTCGAGCTTAAGAAAATGGCATTTGAACGCGTTCAGCTGCTTTTTCGATTCCCGTGAGGCGACACTATATTATAGTGACGTTTCGAAGGGAACCCAAAAAACGACCTAAAGTGATCGCGCGACACCTTTTAGTATAAACTATCGCTTCAACCCGATATAGTGACGTTTCGAAGGGATTCGTGTAAAGTCGAAGGTCTAAGTGCAAGTCGAAGGTCTAAGTGGTGAAAATATAAATAAAATCGTATAAAACAAATTCCGAAAAATAATTTTTACAAGTCGCAAATTATTTTCATGAATTTGCTACTTTAGACCTTCGACTTTATACAGTTCCCTAAGCGGCTGTCACTAGTTGCGTTCATAATCGTGTTTGACGATAGTTCGAGCTTAAGAAAATGGCATTTGAACGCGTTCAGCCGCTTTTTGGAAAAAAGTTAATATTTTTTTTCCAAACATCCGGAAGTGCCACGTCATATGGCACTCTTTAATTTACTAACATAAGTATTTAAATAGTATAAAAGAGGGAGAGAGCCATCGGTGCCATCAGTTACCGATAGTTCCAAGTTGAGTGCGGATACCTCGTCGAGTGCTGCCCTTGATTGTTCGCGCTTTTCTTTCGAGCCCAAAGTGACGATATTTTATTTGGAAACCGCCACCACCTTGCCCTTGTTCTCGTTGCTGTTGAAACACCGGATAGTGGATTTGCTTTTCTTAGCAGAGATTGGACTGGTTGGAATATTAGTCCCTTAGGCCAATTTATAATTTTTATCAGGTGAGATGGTTTTAATATATCTATTTTTTAGCAAAAATAAATTATATCATTTTAATGGTAGCGAAAAAAGAAATGTTTTGAAAATAAACAATTGCAATAAATGTATTTTTTATTATCACCAATCAATTCTCTGCAATAATTTTGAAAGAACTAAAATTTTCAAAAAGTGAATCATAAAAATATTTTATAAATATATTTTACCTCATAAACTCTCAATAAATATTTTTTTTCTCATTTTTTTTTCTTAGATTCCTTCAGAAGAACTCGTTGTCACATTCACGCCAAATTTCTCCGAAATCAAGCCCCATTTATCTATATATTTTTTGAACGAGGTAATTGATTTTGCTCGAATATCTATTGATATATATTTTTTTGAAATATAAGTAATGCTTTCGTTTTCACAAAAATAACAATTATTAATATCTATACAGCGGAATTTGAAAGCATAGAAAAGTTAATTTTCTATTTATTTTTTTTTAGATATAAACCGCGCTTCGCACGCGGCAGAACACTGGTGTCCGCGAACCCGTCATCTAGACGGCATCTAAATCCGAAGAGATAATAATAATTTCCCGACCGATGATGGAGGTCGGTGATAGCCGACCTCGGCGGTCTAAAGCGTTTATATATCCAGAGGCCGAATTTTTGTTCGAAAAAGAAAGACTACTTACCTTCATAGATTGGCCCGTATCTTTCATTTCTCCCGAAGAACTGGCGAAAGAGGGTTTTTATTACTTGCGAAATGAAGACCATTGCGCATGCGTATTTTGCAAGCGAATTATCGGTCATTGGGTTCTAGGAGATACTCCGAAAGGAGAACATTTAGATAAAAGTCCCCAATGTCTATTCGCTCGTGGAGAAAAAACTGAAAATATTCCGATAGAGGGAAGAAATCTGGCTTCGACAAATTTTTCCTCCGATGCCGGTAGCGACGCGCCAACCAGCGGCATCGATGTGTGCGGTTTAGGGAGAAGAGACACAAGAGGCACGTGGTCAGAATATCACGACTGTTTAAAAATTTTAACTAATTCTTCGACTAAAAATTTATTGATTACGAGTTTCGGCCTTCGCCCTTACCTGGCACCCCGAGCTAAGGAATTTGCGATGCGAGATACCCGTTTACAGTCCTTCATTGGTTGGCCTAATAGGGTTAGGCAGACTCCAGAAAAATTAGCGGAGGCAGGATTTTATTATTATAAACTTAGCGATCACGTGAGGTGTTTCTCTTGCGGCCTCGGACTCAGAAACTGGGAGGCGAACGACGATCCGTGGGACGAACACGCTAAATGGTCCCCCGAATGCCTATTTATTTCGTTTAATAAATCGGACGAGGCACAAAAGGAAGTTCCTGCTTCTCGCATGCCTCGGCTGGAAGAGTCGTTGTCGAATGTAGCAGCAGCAGCAGCGATAGCTACAGAAGTAGCAGGAATAGCAGCAGAAGCAGGAATAGCAGCAGCAGCAGGAGCAGGAGCAGCAGCACCATCCTCGTCGCCTTCATCTTCGTGGTTGATGCAGTCGTCGTCGTCGTCGTCGTCGTTAGAATCTCATGGTCAAAATGATAATGAAAGCGAAATAGTTAAAAAAGCTAGAGAGCGAATGAGGCGAGCCGATGAAATATTAGACGATTGTCTCAATACGATTTCTGTCTTGCGACAATATTTGGAAAATAAAATAGGACCATCGACCATCGAGGATCGTTCCCACCCAGTTACGATAAATAATCCGAGAGTAAATGCCACGAACACAGCTGCAGAAAGCACGAATCGTAATGAAAATAGTAATGATTTTTCTGTATTAATTACCACTGACGAAGCCGAACGAGAAACCAACGATGATCGTATCAGCCCAAGAACGTTAAACGAACCTAGCACGAGCGTGATAATCGCTGATGACAGCACCCATAACGATGAAAACACTATTAAAAATTCTACGTCGATACCCACACGTCGTAACAATCTATCTAATATCCACGATCTTTCGCAATCAATCACTGAAGAAGCTACACCCGTCTCGGCCTCCTCGACGGAAACCCGTAATTTTGCAAGAGACGCGCGTTGCACAGTTTGTATGGACAATAAAACGCAAATTGTATTTTTACCTTGCAAACACATGGTAACGTGCTGTTGTTGCGCACTCGCCCTCGAGTCATGTCCGATCTGTAGGAGCGTTATAAAGTACGCCTTCAAAGCAATCATTTCATGAAAACATCGTACATACGCCAAAATTATTGAAATATTGATAATATTTAAGCGTATAATAATATATAAATATATTTCAACTATATCACATTGTATATTTTTTGTTAATGTTCTTGAAATAAATTTTATAACTTATATTAACATTTTTATTTTCCCTGCTTCAATTTTATTATTGATCTTAAATATAATAATAATAATTTATCAAAAAAAATTATTTCTTCAATTTTATTATCATTCTACTGTGACTTTCAATCAGGTTTCGGGTCCCAATGAAGATTTACTTTAAGATATTCTGGTCGTTCCAAAACGACAACATCATCATCATCTATGTACTTTAAAAGAAAATAATTAAAAATTAAAAACACACCAATCGACTTATACGATATCATCTTCGGTCAACCGGATTAAAAGCTCATAATACCCTCCGAGTCAGCAAAATATATGAAGCGTTTCAGTTCCTAATCTAATTGATTGTGAGTGGGCCATTCGCTTAATAAGTCAATATCATCTTCGGTCAACCGGATTAAAAGCTCATAATACCCTCCGAGTCAGCAAAATATATGAAGCGTTTCAGTTCCTAATCTAATTGATTGTGAGTGGGCCATTCGCTTAATAAGTCAATCGATCGGATTAGAAACTCGTAAGGCCCGTCGAATCAGCGAAACCGAGGGAACGCTTAAAACAATGATCCGATCGAATTATTGGGAAATGTTTCAATTCCTTACCCAATTAACATGAAAAATTCATCGAAACGAGTGGGAGGAGGTCTGTATGTTTTTTCATCAAAATCGTAAATCTTTCAAAATTGAAAATATTTAAGGTAAAGGAAAGTATTACTTAATATAAAAAAATTTATTTCAAGTATGATAAAAATAATATATGAATGTAAAAACTTTAGCTATTTTCAAATAAAAAAACGCGTTTTTTCAATCGCTTTCAATTTCTCTTGACTGACGTTGAAGTTGGTTTCACCCCCGTTGAAATACCTAATTGTTTCTCGGCGATGTGGGTTTTTGTACGAAGCTAGTTCATCTTCGAAAATCTTCTCCGTATGCATTTTCAAAACTAACATTTGAGGCATATCTTTAAAATTCTCGTTAGCCGCATTAATTATTTCCGCAAATAGTCGTTTCCTTAGCCATTTGTCCTCATCGTTGAAGAAGGGTGACGCTAATAACGATTCAGCGGATGATTTTAATACAAAATTTAGCGAGGTTATTCTTAAGGCGTTGAAGGAATATGTGGTCGAAAATATGTTTCCTAGTTTTTGTTCCAAAAATTTTTCATTTCCTATAGTAGATATCCCGCCGGGTATAACATTTTTGTAGTCGTACAAAAGTGGATGCGTAACGGCATAATTCAACACCGGATCTGCGAGAGTATTTACGGGAGTTAAACTTTCCTTAAACTTCTTAGCGCAATTTTTTTCTCCGGGTAATTTAAATCCACCATGAACGACGTAATCTTGAATAATTAAACTTTTTATAAGTTTTGCGAATTGCGGCATTTGGGGTTGCGAGAAACAAATTTCTTTTACGTCGAAACCGATATATGTTTTATACAAAACAAGCGCCCATAAAGCCAGGTCTCCGATATTTTTGAACTGATAATTACCATTCTTTAATTTTGAAATTGTAAACAACGAATTAAGTTCAGAGTTTTCGAAATATTCGCTTTCAGATACCTTCCAATCTGTAATACGAAAAGCATTATCGAAATAGCTTTCACTCGTTCCGTAGTTTTCGGCAATGGAGCGATCTTCTGTAGTTTGAAATAAAGTTTCTTTTATGAAACGAAGAAAGCCAGTATTTTCTCCTTGCGGCAGATCGCCACAATTCAAAATGCAGTCGTCGTCAATATCACTCGAAGTCGCATCTTCCTCGATCAATGCTTTGCTTTTTCTTGTAGTAGAAAATCGGATCACTTTTGAAAAATGTCCAAATTGATATACGAATTCTTCGTTCGAGTCGCATATAACTTTCATGAAAGGATTTATTTCCCATTGCTTAATTCCCGACAAATGCAGCGCTATCGATGGCAACCCCATAAGATGCGGTAAGCCAATAGACGGTTGAATCGTTTCGGGTATAACTCCAAAAACTAAATCAATGACTTCTTCATATTTTAGTCCTCTCAACACTCGCCAAGGAATTGCGTATACGAGACCAAAATAAAGAAGTAATACATTCAAGCATTCGATTTTAAGAGATTGTTTGAGAGAGTCGATTCTCTCTTCTTTCCCTTTACTAGAAAGTCGAGAGAGCTCGATCTCGTGTTTTTCCATCGATTTAGTTAACCGTTTTAGGGCTTTCAAGATCGAGGAACAGGAAATAAGGTGAGTCGGGTTCGAATATTCATTAAAACACAAATTTGTATCATCATTTAAAGGGAATGGTCTCTTTTTTCTTTTATTAATAAGATTCATTTCTCTAAAGTGCCACGAATCAAAAAGAAATCGGTGGATGTTTGCCGTGCTTAAACGATCGATTAAGTATGATTTAAACATTTTTACTTCCCAAATATATGTTGTTGGGCAAACATAGAATATTCGAAAGAAAATGTATAATTTTAGGGTCAAATAGTTCGTCGGTGTTGCCGAAAACAATCTTAGATTGTCCTCATTTACGCTCTCGTTAGAAATATACAATATAGCGTTAAAGTAAAGCAGTGAGAGTAATTGATTAAAATATTTTGATTTCGTTCTACCTCCCAGAGACTGTCCAAAGCTTAACAAATTTTCAATATTTTCCTTTATAATTTCCTCACATTTAATTTCTTCATCACCGACAACGGCACTAGCACCGCCGTTTTTAATCGTTTCGATTGTATCTAAGCATAATTTATCAACCTGATTCAAAGTAATAGGAATATTCGCTTTCAGTGAAATGAAAGGTTTATTTTCACTCTTGAAAGAATTATAACAATCATTATCAAATTTTTGAATTAAGAATTCCTCGTTTATATAATGCTTCGATTCGGACCTGCATATTGGTATGTGTATGATGCGCGCATACCCTTGATCGTAGATGCCATCAGAAAATGTTTGATAAATTTCGCTATTCCCATAAGATTCCTTCAAACATCGGGCGTCTCTTTCCTTGACGGCCCTATTCTGTTCTGTTCTGTAGTTATCATTTAAATATCTAAAATGTCTTATCGCTAAATTTAAAATCGGAATTTTTGATTTCTGTAAGAACCCCGTAGCGTATCCCTCGTTAAAAAATAACGGGAAAATTTTCTCTAACTGGTTCATTTTATTTATGCTCGAAATCGTTTCTTTTTTCACCGATGAGTAACGTTTGCGAATAAGCGAGCAAAAATTATCGGTCAAAGTATTTTCTTTCATTTTCACCACATATTGGAAACTGCTTACTGTACTTTGAAGTAACTGCAACGTTTCCAATGTGGGATCAAAAGAAGTCCGCGTAGAATCCATGATGAACGGACAGCTAATTTCGGGACTCTGAAGAAAGGAACCTTTAAATAGTGGGTTCCCACGAAATAAACTATAAAAATTATCATTATTTTAAAAAATGGAGCTTGTTAGAAATTTTAAACGCATTTAATTTTTTTTAAATAATAAAAAAAGAATCCAGTATCTCCGGCAAGGGCGAGTTTTACGAACGCGGGTTCCACCACTCTCGTTAAGCTAATCCTTCTCCGAACTAAAGAATAGAAATGGCCCCGACATTCGAAGGTCACAAAAATTGAAAAAATCGAAGAACGTCGGTTATATTTTTACTCGTTTTTTTTATCAATTTTTTTTTATTTTTGTTTTTAAATTTCATTTTTAATTATTTACGCATAGACATTCGATTTAAATCAATTCCCCACGAAACGTGGCTACATAGAGCCTAACGACAGTTTATACGCAAAAAAAGTGTATTTTGTGATCACGTTTGTTAATTTTTTATTTTCCTTGAAAATGTCACTGTATACGGTATCGTTTCATCGGGAATCTCGTCATTTAAAAAAATAATAAATGTGACACAAAACGGTTAATATATATAATCTATGTTTAAAAAATTTTAATTATAAAAAATAATTGAAAAGAATTAATTTACATTTGTTAGTTATTTTTTAAATAATCGGTGATATAAAACGCGCGTCGCAAACACTGAGGCAGGCATTGTTGTTCGAAGACCTTTCACCTAGACAGCGTTGCGGGTATATACTACCGCCGATCGAATTTTTGCTCGAAGAAGAAAGACTATTCTTCCTAATATAGACCCCGTATTCCGAAAACACGATGCTTGAAACTCGTCACTTGAAAAATAACAAATGCGTGCCCGAAAGGGTTGAGGAGGCTCTTGAGAAAGGAGCGAAGAGGGGGTCGTTATATTCTCCTGATATTTTCGACATCTTGGAGCATTGCCAACTAATGAGGAATCGGAAGCCGGAAAATAATCCGCGCGCAATTCACTCTGAATCGATGATGGTCGCTAATGAAACCGAGCTAGACGCCATCGAAGGTCTTGTCAGCCCGATAGAGTCACACGATCCGAGTAGGAATACGATTGCTGCTGCTGACACCCAAAAAGAAATTGTGTCGACACCAATAAATCCAACAAGTCTCGAAGATCTCGAGGTAGATGCGCATATATCCGAAGTAAGCAACGCCTCATCGGCATTATCAACGGTAGAACCATCGATTTTTCCCCAAAAAAAACATTCTCTAAAAACGCAAACCGATGATCTTTTTGACAAAAAATGCGTACTTTGCTTCGACAATGACACGGACATTGTTTTTTTACCATGCGGTCACATGCTAAGCTGCTCTTCGTGCTCTCTTGCCTTATCCTGGTGTCCGTACTGTAATGAGCCTATAGAAATCGTCGTTAAACAGACCCTGGGGTGAAAAAAACTGTAGTTATTTAAATAATTTGATATATCCTATAAAGTCTGCATCTATTCTACATCTTTATTAAATTGCAGCGTCTTTTGTTTGTTATTATTTTCATTCCAAAATAATATTAAACATTATCTTCATAAGTTATTTTAACCTTTTTATTTATCCTACACATTCAGTTGTGAAAAATGCAAAATCGGTACGAGTAAAAAAACGTTACTATATTTTGGTTGAACTATTCTTGTAAAATACGTTGGAAAAAAAATAAAACGAATAAAAATATAAAATTTTATTCTTTTACATACAAATAATTAAAATATCAACAACAATACAATTTTTTGGGGATTAAGAGATTTTAGGATTAGTCTGTGTAACACTTTTCTATTATATCTTCAACAATAATAATAAAAAGTCTCCTTAAAAAAGAATGATTATCTATAATCTTTCGCCTCGTGCTTTTCGGTCAAACGATTCGTAATCAAATCGAAGACAAAATTATTAATTTCCGAATTTTTCGAATCGTAGGCGTTTTGGAAGAATGGCGTTTCGAAAATGGCGTCTATCGCTAAATCTTGTAGTTTTTTCACGTTCTTTTTCATCTTGAGTTCTAAAAAAAATATTTGACTTTAAAAGAATTTACTGAATTTCTTCACTCCTAAATCCCGTTTTGTATAAATACTATAAGCAAAATTACAATATTTAGAAATATAGTTAAAATATTTAGATTTAAAAATTTTTAAATTAATGTCGTAATGAAATTTTTTAAATTATAAAAAATAGTTAAAAAGATTAATTTGAATTTATTTAGTCATTTATAAAAATAATCTCCGATATAAACCACCCATCGCACACGCTGAGGCAGTTATTGTCGCTCGAAGACCTCTCATCTAGACATAATTGCGAGGGCATACCGCCACGGACAGATCTTTCGCTCGATGAAAAGAAACTTTTCACTTCTTCCACATACCGACCCGTGTCCAAAAATCGAGGAAAACGCGATGCAAGAAACTCGCCGGTTAGAAAATAACAAATGTGAGCCCGAAAGGATTAATAAGCTGACTCGTAAGGAAAGAGCGAAGAGGCGTTTGTTATATTCTCCTACCGTGGAGTTTTTCAAGCTAATCGGGGAATGGGAGGCGGAAAACGGCCCTCGCGCAATTCCTCTGGAAAAAACCGTCGATATCTCTAAATCGATCTTCACTAATGAAGCCGAACTAAAGACCGCCAAGGGTCTCGTCGTCTGTCCGATTAAGTCTCACGATGAAAGGGAGAAAACGATTGCCGCTGACACCAAAAACGATATCGAAATTTATTCGTCGACGCCATCGAATCCGACAAACATTCCACCTAATATTGACGATTGCGAGGTAGCTGCGGCTATCTCCGAAGTAAGCGACGCCTCATCATCGTCAACAGCAGAACCGGCGCTTTCCAAAAAATCACAATCTCGAGGAACGCAAACCGACGATCTCTTTGAAAAACCGATTTGCAAAGTTTGCAAACACAGGGACGCGGAAGTTGTATTTGAACCGTGTTCTCACATGCTAAGCTGCTCTTCGTGCGCGCCCGCCCTCTCCTGGTGTCCGTTCTGTTGGTGAAGTGCTATATAAAGAGTCATTGAAAGGACCTGACCGATGAGGAAAAATTGTAGTATTTCAGTTTATTGATAATTCTGTTGTTGCAAAGTTAAAATTTGCGCTGTTATCGTTGTGTTATCTATTTATTATCTATTTTATTATTAATTTATTATGATTTTATTAATCACCACACCAAATGTTATACATATTATTAGATATATTATTATTAGTTATTAAATTATTAGTTATTAGTTCTTCTTTATATTTTAATTATTACTATATATTATTATTAAGAATTAGTATTTATTATTAAGTCATAATTATTATTATTATTGTGAATTTTATTTAAAAAAATAATACTAATGTTTTTATCTCATTATAATTTATTTATTTTCCCCACATCTAAAGAAATGTAAGTGATTTTTGGACCACTTAATAGATCCCTTGTTTTGTAAATACTGAGGGGTTTTTATGTTATTGACCCGATTGTTGTTGATATAATAAATAGAAACAAAAAAATATATATATATATATATATATAATTGATAAAGAAGAATAAATTTATTTATATGCGCTTAATCACCAATATAAAACGCGCCGCATCGTACACGATGAGCCACTTTGAAGACCCATCTTAAAGACGCAGTTGTGAGTATACGCTCGATCTGCCGAGATTCACCCGAGCGAGATATCGATAATCTTTGAAAGAAAAGTTAACTAACTTCAAAATTCAAAGGATTCGCAATATATGATCAAGAAAACGTTTTATATCCCGAGAGCGTTAAAGATGTCCTATTTCCGGCCGATTGTGTTTGATATTAGACAACGACCTATAGCGCCACCATCGAGAGAATTTTCGTTTTACGAAGAAAGACCGCGTGCTTTCGAAGTTTTGTTCACGTCTTCCGATGATTTTCACCGAGAAGCGGCGAAAGAATTAATTGCCGACTTAGAGAGCGAGTGCGAGTGCGAGTGCGTATTACACCACCGTTCTTGGAAAGGAAGAAGAGAAAATCCGATAGAAGAACTTTTTGGCTTTCGTCCACTCGGTCGAGGAAATATCGTTAATAATTTCGTCGCTACACCACGCGGTAGGAATTTCGATCGATTTTCGAGAGTTCTTTCAACGAATGCAGCTAGCGCATCGACCAATGGCGTCGTCGATTTAGCATCGGTTCGCACTTCTCCGCTGATTTCATTGCCGTTGAGGTCTCTCATTCTCCTCGAATATGAACCACTGGAGAAATTATTTTATGAGAGAGTAACTTTAAACAAATTCATATATATGGCGTATGAACCCTATAGAAACCCTAAAGTCTTAATAAAGCTGTTAATGGCCGAAATGAACTACAGGATTATTATAGGCATTATAAATAGACTTTTATTTAACGCCCAAAATGCTACTTACGAAACAGAGCCACCGACCACCGAGTGTCGCTTCCGCGAAACAGGGTTAAACGATCCCGGCACAAATGTCACGACAGCTGCTGCTGCTTCTGCTGCTGCTGCTGCTGATGCTGAAAGCGAGAACCCTCCTGAGATCCCCGATGAAACGTCTGCTGAATCGACGACTTTAACTAATGAAGCGAAGCGAGACGCCGAAGAAGGCCTTGTCAGCCCGATAAGGTTAGAAGACGAACTGAGGATGAAGGCGATTGCCGCTAACGGCGCTAGTAACAACGAAATTACTCATGAAAAATATGCACCCATAACCGAAAAACCCTACGATAATCTCCCAGGTATTGAAGATCTCGAGAAATGGGCGAACAATGCCTTGTCGTCACCGTCGTTGACGTCGACGTCATCATCATCGCCATTAACGACGGTTGAACCATCGCTTCCCACTCAATCGCGATTTCAAAGAACGAAAATACAAAATGATTTACCAAACGAGCTCTGCAAAATTTGTTTCGACAAAGATTTGGAGATTGTATTTTTACCCTGTAGGCACATGATGACCTGCTCTTCGTGCACCCTTGCTCTCAAGTCATGCCCATACTGTAGAAAGCCAATACAGTACATCATTAAAGCAATCATTCCATGAAAAAATTGTATCATTGTTTAAATTTATCGATATCTGTTTCATGTAATTATATATATATATATATTTACAAATATGCATTTTTTATTATTTGTAATGCAAATTTAAACATTAAATTTCATAACTCGTTCAAACTTTTTCATTTTTCCTGCACGTTAGATGAAAGATGATTTCAGCATTTTAATTAAACGAAAAAATAATACGTTAAAATAATCTCTTCCTAGAACAGATTGCACGAAATAACGTTACTTTTTACTTCTCGGGAGATGGTGCAAAATAAATTTTTCGTTCCTTAAGGGAGTTGTTTTTTTCGAGGGAAACCAAAAAAAAATAATTTCGGAATCTAAGTCTATAAAAAATTGATATTCAGGTATTCACATATTGAATAATTGTTTTTTTTTGTTCTTAATTTTTCTTAGTCTTAATAGCTAATTATCAAACGACATTATGAAACAACGACGTTTCCCAGGCAAAAGGGCGTCGTGAATTCTCTTCTAATTTTCTTTAGTTTAGTACCTATAAAAATTATTTATCGAAAAAAATTGAATTTAAGGAAGACTAAACTATAAAAAATTAAAATTATTGATGCGAGCGAATGTTTGATCTCGTTGTTTGTATTTGTTTTAGCGGCAATCGCCTTCATCCTCAGTTCGTCTTCTAACCTTATCGGGCTGACAAGGCCTTCTTCGGCGTCTCGCTTCGCTTCATTAGTTAAAGTCGTCGATTCAGCAGACGTTTCATCGGGGATCTCAGGATGGTTCTCGCTTTCAGCATCAGCAGCAGCAGCAGCAGAAGCAGCAGCTGTCGTGACATTTGTGCCGGGATCGTTTAACCCTGTTTCGCGGAAGCGACACTCGGTGGTTGGTGGCTCTGTTTCGTAAGTAGCATTTTGGGCGTTAAATAAAAGTCTATTTATAATGCCTATAATAATCCTGTAGTTCATTTCGGCCATTAACAGCTTTATTAAGACTTTAGGGTTTCTATAGGGTTCATACGCCATATATATGAATTTGTTTAAAGTTACTCTCTCATAAAATAATTTCTCCAGTGGTTCATATTCGAGGAGAATGAGAGACCTCAACGGCAATGAAATCAGCGGAGAAGTGCGAACCGATGCTAAATCGACGACGCCATTGGTCGATGCGCTAGCTGCATTCGTTGAAAGAACTCTCGAAAATCGATCGAAATTCCTACCGCGTGGTGTAGCGACGAAATTATTAACGATATTTCCTCGACCGAGTGGACGAAAGCCAAAAAGTTCTTCTATCGGATTTTCTCTTCTTCCTTTCCAAGAACGGTGGTGTAATACGCACTCGCACTCGCACTCGCTCTCTAAGTCGGCAATTAATTCTTTCGCCGCTTCTCGGTGAAAATCATCGGAAGACGTGAACAAAACTTCGAAAGCACGCGGTCTTTCTTCGTAAAACGAAAATTCTCTCGATGGTGGCGCTATAGGTCGTTGTCTAATATCAAACACAATCGGCCGGAAATAGGACATCTTTAACGCTCTCGGGATATAAAACGTTTTCTTGATCATATATTGCGAATCCTTTGAATTTTGAAGTTAGTTAACTTTTCTTTCAAAGATTATCGATATCTCGCTCGGGTGAATCTCGGCAGATCGAGCGTATACTCACAACTGCGTCTTTAAGATGGGTCTTCAAAGTGGCTCATCGTGTACGATGCGGCGCGTTTTATATTGGTGATTAAGCGCATATAAATAAATTTATTCTTCTTTATCAATTATATATATATATATATATATATTTTTTTGTTTCTATTTATTATATCAACAACAATCGGGTCAATAACATAAAAATATATATATATATATAGTATATATATATATATATACTATATATATGTATTATTATATATTTTTTGTTTTGATTGCTATAATGCGATGTTTTTATTACTCCCCTCCGTATTTACAAAACAAGGGATTTTAAGTGGTCCAAAATCACCTATTCTTTGATGTGGGAAAATAAAATAAATTATAAAGATAATAACATTTAGTTTTATTTTGAAATGAAAATAACAATAATAATAATAATGATAATAATAATAATAATAATATTAATAATAATAATAATAATAATCAATAATAATAAATTAATAATAATAATAATAATAATAATAATTAATAATAATAACAATTGTAATATAATATTTAAAATTAATAATACATCAATAATAACAAACAACGATAATACGCGCAATTTTCCAAAGATATTACACAACAGATATCAATAAACTTAAATAACTACAATTTTTCCTCATGTCAGGGTCGCTTTAATGACTCTTTTTATAGACTTCCAACAGAACGGACACCAGGAGAGGGCGGGCGCGCACGAAGAGCAGCTTAGCATGTGAGAACACGGTTCAAATACAACTTCCGCGTCCCTGTGTTTGCAAACTTTGCAAATCGGTTTTTCAAAGAGATCGTCGGTTTGCGTTCCTCGAGATTGTGATTTTTTGGAAAGCGCCGGTTCTGCTGTTGACGATGATGAGGCGTCGCTTACTTCGGAGATAGCCGCAGCTACCTCGCAATCGTCAATATTAGGTGGAATGTTTGTCGGATTCGATGGCGTCGACGAATAAATTTCGATATCGTTTTTGGTGTCAGCGGCAATCGTTTTCTCCCTTTCATCGTGAGACTTAATCGGACAGACGATGAGACCCTTGGCGGTCTTTAGTTCGGCTTCATTAGTGAAGATCGATTTAGAGATATCGACGGTTTTTTCCAGAGGAATTGCGCGAGGGCCGTTTTCCGCCTCCCGTTCCCCGATTAGCTTGAAAAACTCCACGGTAGGAGAATATAACAAACGCCTCTTCGCTCTTTCCTTACGAGTCAGCTTATTAATCCTTTCGGGCTCACATTTGTTATTTTCTAACCGGCGAGTTTCTTGCATCGCGTTTTCCTCGATTTTTGGACACGGGTCGGTATGTAGAAGAAGCGAAAAGTTTCTTTTCATCGAGCGAAAGATCTGTCCGTGGCGGTATGCCCTCGCAATTATGTCTAGATGAGAGGTCTTCGAGCGACAATAACTGCCTCAGCGTGTGCGATGGGTGGTTTATATCGTTGATTATTTTTATAAATGACTAAATAAATTGAAATTATTCTTTTTAACTATTTTTTATAATTTAAAAAATTTCATTACGACATTAATTTAAAAATTTTTAAATATAAATATTTTAACTATATTTCTAAATATTGTAATTTTGCTTATAGTATTTATACAAAACGGGATTTAAGAGTGAAGAAATTCGGTAAATTCTTTTAAAGTCAAATTAAAATTAAACATTTGTAGCAACAAAAATAAGGGTAATAATAATATTTCGGTAAAATAAGCGATCGCTCCTTCTTCGCTATCATTAGTTTTTTTTTGTTTTGCTCGTAATTAAATTTTCAATTAATGTGAAAAAATGAAAAAATTTAATTCGTATATTTTTATTCTTTGCATATAAAATGTTTAAACAGCGTCGCTTCGCCGTGGTTCCGCGAATGCGCGCCTACTCCCGTGGTATCAAAGATTAGTTTTCGAGATTTGATAGAATTTTTTATTCTATCGCAGATAAGTTTCTTCTCATATTATAAATACTGCATCACCTTAATATTTTTTTTAGAACTCAAAATGAAAAAGAACGTGAAAAAACTACAAGATTTAGCGATAGAAGCCATTTTCGAAACGCCATTCTTCCAAAACGCCTACGATTCGAAAAATTCGGAAATTAATAATTTTGTCTTCGATTTGATTACGAATCGTTTGACCGAAAAGCACGAGGCGAAAGATTATAGATAATCATTCTTTTTTAAGGAGACTTTTTATTATTATTGTTGAAGATATAATAGAAAAGTGTTACACAGACTAATCCTAAAATCTCTTAATCCCAAAAAAAATTGTATTGTTGTTGATATTTTAATTATTTGTATGTAAAAGAATAAAATTTTATATTTTTATTCGTTTTATTTTTTTTCCAACGTATTTTACAAGAATAGTTCAACCAAAATATAGTAACGTTTTTTTACTCGTACCGATTTTGCATTTTTCACAACTGAATGTGTAGGATAAATAAAAAGGTTAAAATAACTTATGAAGATAATGTTTAATATTATTTTGGAATGAAAATAATAACAAACAAAAGACGCTGCAATTTAATAAAGATGTAGAATACATGCAGACTTTATAGGATATATCAAATTATTTAAATAACTACAGTTTTTTTCACCCCAGGGTCTGTTTAACGACGATTTCTATAGGCTCATTACAGTACGGACACCAGGATAAGGCAAGAGAGCACGAAGAGCAGCTTAGCATGTGACCGCATGGTAAAAATACAATGTCCGTGTCATTGTCGAAGCAAAGTACGCATTTTTTGTCAAAAAGATCATCGGTTTGCGTTTTTAGAGAATGTTTTTTTTGGGGAAAAATCGATGGTTCTACCGTTGATAATGCCGATGAGGCGTTGCTTACTTCGGATATATGCGCATCTACCTCGAGATCTTCGAGACTTGTTGGATTTATTGGTGTCGACCCAATTGCAGCAATCGTATTCCTACTCGGATCGTGTGACTCTATCGGGCTGACAAGACCTTCGATGGCGTCTAGCTCGGTTTCATTAGCGACCATCATCGATTCAGAGTGAATTGCGCGCGGATTATTTTCCTGCTTCCGATTCCTCATTAGTTGGCAATGCTCCAAGATGTCGAAAATATCAGGAGAATATAACGACCCCCTCTTCGCTCCTTTCTCAAGAGCCTCCTCAACCCTTTCGGGCACGCATTTGCTATTTTTCAAGTGACGAGTTTCAAGCATCGTGTTTTCGGAATACGGGGTCTATCTTAGGAAGAATAGTCTTTCTTCTTCGAGCAAAAATTCGATCGGCGGTAGTATATACCCGCAACGCTGTCTAGGTGAAAGGTCTTCGAACAACAATGCCTGCCTCAGTGTTTGCGACGCGCGTTTTATATCACCGATTATTTAAAAAATAACTAATAAATGTAAATTAATTCTTTTCAATTATTTTTTATAATTAAAATTTTTTAAACATAGATTATATATATTAACCGTTTTGTGTTCACATTTATTATTTTTTTAAATGACGAGATTCCCGATGAAACGATACCGTATACAGTGACATTTTCAAGGAAAATAAAAAATTAACAAACGTGATAAAATTTCTAACAAGCTCCATTTTTTAAAATAATGATAATTTTTATAGTTTATTTCGTGGGAACCCACTATTTAAAGGTTCCTTTCTTCAGAGTCCCGAAATTAGCTGTCCGTTCATCATGGATTCTACGCGGACTTCTTTTGATCCCACATTGGAAACGTTGCAGTTACTTCAAAGTACAGTAAGCAGTTTCCAATATGTGGTGAAAATGAAAGAAAATACTTTGACCGATAATTTTTGCTCGCTTATTCGCAAACGTTACTCATCGGTGAAAAAAGAAACGATTTCGAGCATAAACAAAATGAACCAGTTAGAGAAAATTTTCCCGTTATTTTTTAACGAGGGATACGCTACGAAGTTCTTACAGAAATCAAAAATTCCGATTTTAAATTTAGCGATAAGACATTTTAGATATTTAAATGATAACTACAGAACAGAACAAAATAGGGCCGTCAAGGAAAGAGACGCCCGATGTTTGAAGGAATCTTATGGGAATAGCGAAATTTATCAAACATTTTCTGATGGCATCTACGATCAAGGGTATGCGCGCATCATACACATACCAATATGTAGGTCCGAATCGAAGCATTATATGAACGAGGAATTCTTAATTCAAAAATTTGATAACGATTGTTATAATTCTTTCAGGAGTGAAAATAAACCTTTCATTTCACTGAAAGCGAATATTCCTATTACTTTGAATCAGGTTGATAAATTATGCTTAGATACAATCGAAACGATTAAAAACGGCGTTGCTAGTGCCGTTGTCGGTGATGAAGAAATTAAATGTGAGGAAATTATAAAGGAAAATATTGAAAATTTGTTAAGCTTTGGACAGTCTCTTGGAGGTAGAACGAAATCAAAATATTTTAATCAATTACTCTCATTGCTTTACTTTAACGCGATATTGTATATTTCTAACGAGAGCGTAAATGAGGACAATCTAAGATTGTTTTCGGCAACACCGACGAACTATTTGACCCTAAAATTATACATTTTCTTTCGAATATTCTATGTTTGCCCAACAACATATATTTGGGAAGTAAAAATGTTTAAATCATACTTAATCGATCGTTTAAGCACGGCAAACATCCACCGATTTCTTTTTGATTCGTGGCACTTTAGAGAAATGAATCTTATTAATAAAAGAAAAAAGAGACCATTCCCTTTAAATGATGATACAAATTTGTGTTTTAATGAATATTCGAACCCGACTCACCTTATTTCCTGTTCCTCGATCTTGAAAGCCCTAAAACGGTTAACTAAATCGATGGAAAAACACGAGATCGAGCTCTCTCGACTTTCTAGTAAAGGGAAAGAAGAGAGAATCGACTCTCTCAAACAATCTCTTAAAATCGAATGCTTGAATGTATTACTTCTTTATTTTGGTCTCGTATACGCAATTCCTTGGCGAGTGTTGAGAGGACTAAAATATGAAGAAGTCATTGATTTAGTTTTTGGAGTTATACCCGAAACGATTCAACCGTCTATTGGCTTACCGCATCTTATGGGGTTGCCATCGATAGCGCTGCATTTGTCGGGAATTAAGCAATGGGAAATAAATCCTTTCATGAAAGTTATATGCGACTCGAACGAAGAATTCGTATATCAATTTGGACATTTTTCAAAAGTGATCCGATATTCTACTACGAGAAAAAGTGAAGCAGTCATCGAGGAAGATGCGGCTTCGAGTGATATTGACGACGACTGCATTTTGAATTGTGGCGATCTGCCGCAAGGAGAAAATACTGGCTTTCTTCGTTTCATAAAAGAAACTTTATTTCAAAGTACAGAAGATCGCTCCATTGCCGAAAACTACGGAACGAGTGAAAGCTATTTCGAAAATGTTTTTCGTATTACAGATTGGAAGGTATCTGAAAGCGAATATTTCAAAAACTCTGAACTTAATTCGTTGTTTACAATTTCAAAATTAAAGAATGGTAATTATCAGTAATATCGGAGACCTGGCTTTATGGGCGCTTGTTTTGTATAAAACATATATTGGTTTCGACGTAAAAAAAATTTGTTTCTCGCCACCCCAAATGCCGCAATTCGCAAAACTTATAAAAAGTTTAATTATTCAAGATTACGTCGTTCATGGTGGATTTAAATTGCCCGGAGAAAAAAATTGCGCTAAGAAGTTTAAGGAAGGTTTAACTCCCGAAAATACTCTCGCAGATCCGGTGTTGAATTATGCCGTACGCATTTTCACTTTGTACGACGACAAAAATTTATACCCCGGCGTATCTACTATAGGAAATGAAAAATTTTTGGAACAAAAACTGGGAAACATATTTTCGACCACATATTCCTTCAACGCCTTAAGAATAACCTCGCTAAATTTTGTATTAAAATCATCCGCTGAATCGTTATTAGCGTCACCCTTCTTCAACGATGAGGACAAATGGCTAAGGAAACGACTATTTGCGGAAATAATTAATGCGGCTAACGAGAATTTTAAAGATATGCCTCAAATGTTAGTTTTGAAAATGCATACGGAAAAGATTTTTGAAGATGAACTAGCTTCGTACAAAAACCCACATCGCCGAGAAGCAATTAGGTATTTCAACGGGGGTGAAACCAACTTCAACGTCAGTCAAGAGAAATTGAAAGCGATTGAAAAAACGCGTTTTTTTATTTGAAAATAGCTAAAGTTTTTACATTCATATATTATTTTTATCATACTTGAAATAAATTTTTTTATATCATGTAATACTTTCCTTTACCTTAAATATTTTCAATTTTGAAAGATTTACGATTTTGATGAAAAAACATACAGACCTCCCCCCACTCGTTTCGATGAATTTTTCATGTTAATTGGGTAAGGAATTGAAACATTTCCCAATAATTCGATCGGATCATTGTTTTAAGCGTTCCCTCGGTTTCGCTGATTCGACGGGCCTTTCGAGTTCCTAATCCGATCGATTGACTTATTAAGCGAATGGCCCACTCACAATCAATTAGATTAGGAACTGAAACGCTTCATATATTTTGCTGACTCGGAGGGTATTACGAGCTTTTAATCCGGTTGACCGAAGATGATATCGTATAAGTCGATCGGTGTGTTTTTAATTTTTAAGATTTTCTTTTAAAGCACTTGATGATGATGATGTTGTCTTTATGTTTCAACCGACATTCTGAAAGAAATCTTCATTGGACCGAAACCGATTGAAAGTCATAGGTAGAATAATAAAATTGAGAAATAATTTTTTTGATTAAGTAACAAAGTACATCTTTAGTATTAGTGTTGAAAGATCAATTAAACAAAAATTTAGAGCCAGGGAATAAAATATGCATAATACTAGAATTATAAATTAGTTTCAAAACGATCATTAACAAAATAACAATAGTGATATAAGTATAACTATATTATATTATCGCTTAATATATTATCAAATTCAATAATTTTGGCGTATGTACGACGTTTTCATGAAATGATTGCTTTGAAGGCGTACTTTATAACGCTCCTACAGATCGGACATGACTCGAGGGCGAGTGCGCAACAACAGCACGTTACCATGTGTTTGCAAGGTAAAAATACAATTTGCGTTTTATTGTCCATACAAACTGTGCAACGCGCGTCTCTTGCAAAATTACGGGTTTCCGTCGAGGAGGCCGAGACGGGTGTAGCTTCTTCAGTGATTGATTGCGAAAGATCGTGGATATTAGATAGATTGTTACGACGTGCGGGTATCGACGTAGAATTTTTAATAGTGTTTTCATCGTTATGGGTGCTGTCATCAGCGATTATCACGCTCGTGCTAGGTTCGTTTAACGTTCTTGGGCTGATACGATCATCGTTGGTTTCTCGTTCGGCTTCGTCAGTGGTAATTAATACAGAAAAATCATTACTATTTTCATTACGATTCGTGCTTTCTGCAGCTGTGTTCGTGGCATTTACGCTCGGATTATTTATCGTAACTGGGCGGGAACGATCCTCGGTGGTCGATGGTCCTATTTTATTTTCCAAATATTGTCGCAAGACAGAAATCGTATTGAGACAATCGTCTAATATTTCATCGGCTCGCCTCATTCGCTCTCTAGCTTTTTTAACTATTTCGCTTTCATTATCATTTTGACCATGAGATTCTAACGACGACGACGACGACGACGACTGCATCAACCACGAAGATGAAGGCGACGAGGATGGTGCTGCTGCTCCTGCTCCTGCTGCTGCTGCTATTCCTGCTTCTGCTGCTATTCCTGCTACTTCTGTAGCTATCGCTGCTGCTGCTGCTACATTCGACAACGACTCTTCCAGCCGAGGCATGCGAGAAGCAGGAACTTCCTTTTGTGCCTCGTCCGATTTATTAAACGAAATAAATAGGCATTCGGGGGACCATTTAGCGTGTTCGTCCCACGGATCGTCGTTCGCCTCCCAGTTTCTGAGTCCGAGGCCGCAAGAGAAACACCTCACGTGATCGCTAAGTTTATAATAATAAAATCCTGCCTCCGCTAATTTTTCTGGAGTCTGCCTAACCCTATTAGGCCAACCAATGAAGGACTTTAAACGGGTTTCTCGCATCGCAAATTCCTTAGCTTGGGGTGCCAGGTAAGGGCGAAGGCCGAAACTCGTAATCAATAAATTTTTAGTCGAAGAATTAGTTAAAATTTTTAAACAGTCGTGATATTCTGACCACGTGCCTCTTGTGTCTCTTCTCCCTAAACCGCACACATCGATGCCGCTGGTTGGCGCGTCGCTACCGGCATCGGAGGAAAAATTTGTCGAAGCCAGATTTCTTTCCTCTATCGGAATATTTTCAGTTTTTTCTCCACGAGCGAATAGACATTGGGGACTTTTATCTAAATGTTCTCCTTTCGGAGTATCTCCTAGAACCCAATGACCGATAATTCGCTTGCAAAATACGCATGCGCAATGGTCTTCATTTCGCAAGTAATAAAAACCCTCTTTCGCCAGTTCTTCGGGAGAAATGAAAGATACGGGCCAATCTATGAAGGTAAGTAGTCTTTCTTTTTCGAACAAAAATTCGGCCTCTGGATATATAAACGCTTTAGACCGCCGAGGTCGGCTATCACCGACCTCCATCATTGGTCGGGAAATTATTATTATCTCTTCGGATTTAGATGCCGTCTAGATGACGGGTTCGCGGACACCAGTGTTCTGCCGCGTGCGAAGCGCGGTTTATATCTAAAAAAAAATAAATAGAAAATTAACTTTTCTATGCTTTCAAATTCCGCTGTATAGATATTAATAATTGTTATTTTTGTGAAAACGAAAGCATTACTTATATTTCAAAAAAATATATATCAATAGATATTCGAGCAAAATCAATTACCTCGTTCAAAAAATATATAGATAAATGGGGCTTGATTTCGGAGAAATTTGGCGTGAATGTGACAACGAGTTCTTCTGAAGGAATCTATGAAAAAAAAAGAGGAAAAAATATTTATTTATTTTTATGAGGTAAATATATTTATAAAATTTTTTATGATTCACGTTTTCGAAAATGTTTTCTTTCAAAATTATTGCAGAGAATTGATTGGTGATAATAGAAAGGTTATTGCAATTTTTATGCATATATATATATATTTTCGCACATCTTAAAATGATTAATAATTTATTTTCTAAAAAATATTTATCATTAAAACCATCTCACTGTATAAAAATTATAATTGCCTTAGGGACTAATATTCCAACAGTTCAATCATCTGGTAAGAAAGAAGCAAAATCCACTATCGGTGTTCAACAGCAACGAGACAAGGGCAAGGTGGTGCGGTTAGTGCCAAATAAAATATCGTACTTTGGGCTCGAAAAGAAAGCGGAACAATCAAGGCAGCACTCGACGCGGAGGTATCCGCACTACTGGAAGACCTTCGGGAACTGATGCACCGATGCTCTCTTCCCTCTTTTATATTACTATTTAAATGCTTGCATGTTAGCAATTAAGAGTCCATATGAGCGTGGCACTTCGGATGTTTGAGAAAAAAGAATATTAACTTTTTTTCCAAAAGCCGTCAAACCGATAGAAAAGAAACGGTTTTTTTCATTGTGACCCACCGCTAGGGAAGGGTTAAGCGAAGTCTAAGGCAAATTCTGAAAAAATTTCTGGAACTTCTTAAATTTTTCTGAATAGATTTCTTCGAGATTTTTTATTTTCACCACTTAGACCTTCGACTTGATAAGACTTCGACTTATATCATTTCCCTTCGAAACGTCCTATACGGCTTGAAGCGATGTTTATTTTACTAAATAAAAAGGTGGTCGCGCGATTTGGTCGTTTTTGGTTCCCTTCGAAAGTCACTAAATAGGTGTCGCCTCACGGAATCGAAAAAAGGCAGATGAACGCGTCAAATGCCACTTTTCTAAGCTCGAACTATCGTCAAACCATAATGACGTATTAGGAGGGTGGAACCTGGGTAAGGAAGTCTAAGTGCAATCCGATAAATAATTTCGATAAAAAATTTTGTTGAATTATTTTTTGGGGGATTTTATTTTTTAGCACTTAGACCTTCGAACTTTTACTTGACTTTCGACTTTATATCAGTTCCCTCGGAACGTCACTATTCGGTTCAACGATGTTTACCCTAAAAACGCGTCACCGATCAGTCTAGGGTGTTTTTGCGGTTTCCTTCGAAACGTCACTATAAATAGGGTCGCCTTACGGGAATCGAAGAAGTCGCTGAACGCTTTCAAATACCAGTTACATAAGTAAAACTATCTCAATCCGATTATGACGTCATATATTGACGCCTCATCGGGACTGATATAGTCGAGTCTAAGTGCAAATTCCGAAAAATAATGTGGCTTAAATTTTGTTATTATTTTCTTTGAGAAATTTAAGATTTTAGCACTTAACTTAGACCTTCGACTTAGCCTTCGACTTATACTTAGACTTCGACTTATACTTAGACTTCGACTTATACTTAGACCTGCGACTTAGCACTTAGACCTCTCGACTTAGACTATAGACTTCGACTTATATACTTGAGACCTTCGATTACACTTAACTTCGACTTATACTTAGGACCAGATATATCAGTTCCCTTCGAAACGCTCACGTATATCGGTTTCAAGATGGTTTATACCTAAAAGCGTTCGCCCGATCAGTTAAGTGTTTTTCGTTCCTTCGAAACGTACTACTAATATTGTGTCGCTTACGGAACGGAAAAGTCGCTGAACCTTTCAATACCATTTACGTTGCTGAAACATGTTAAAACCGATTATGACGTCATATATTGACGCTCGATCGGGAACTGATATAAAGTCGAAGGTGTAATCTATTTCCGAAAAATTAATTTTGAAATTTTTTGTTAATTTTTTCTTCGGATTTTTGATTTCTCCCTGACTTTATTACAATCAGTTCTACATTATTTTTTATTTTAGAAATATCTTTAATATATCTCGTGTACAAGATTGAATTTCTTTATCGAATATATGTATCTTTTTTGTTCACCTTTTGAATCTTGGTAAAGAAAGATATTATTTTTGGTATAAATAATATAACATGAGGTTTTTGTTTTGAAACAAAATTATAAATCCTAATTTAGATTATACTTACTTTCTCAAACCTATATCGTTGAACGCCCGCGCTTGTTATAGGCTGGTTCGCAACAGTAGCGGACACGTTGTAGATTAATTTATTATAGATGGCATTTTTGTGCTGACATGTTAAAATATTGACTTCAACATCGTTTGTTCCTTGCAAATGTTTTTTACTTTTGGTGTCTTGAGATCGCGAATTTTGAAGAGTGGTTCCCGTTGATAATTGATGATGAGATGCCGCTATAATAATTGTGGTGATGATCTATGATGATTGACGATGTGATCGCTAGCACAGCTTACCTCTTGTGGTGATTATAAGAAATGTCATATTCGGTAAATTGATTTCGTTTTTTTGAGTGCCAATATATGTTTCGATATTGTTGATGTGTTACCCCGGTTCTTTATTTTTTGGCTGACGACCTCGAAGGTCTCAGTTTTTTTTGGATGGGTTATCGGATTTGCATACGTCATCTCGGTGTATCGGGATGAATTCGCAGCGTGTTTTCATTTTTGCCGATCGCAGCGAGGGTGGGTGTAAGTAGTGTCAGGGTGATATCATTTAAGGCGTGAATATTCAGGATAGCGATGGGCAACCCTTCGCTCTCGCTTAGATCCAGTTGGTATCGCTTCGGGCTCCACGTTTGAGGTTGTTTTATGACATGAGTTTGCGTGTCATTTCGTGTTCTGTTTGACCTGTGGGACTGTCGAGATATTGAAAGAGCGAACTGTCTATCGTCTTCTATCGGAGAGGGTTCGTCAGTGGAGTATGTTACTCGAGGACGTAGATTAATAGCGGAGGTTTCTGAGTGCCAGTGTCTAGCGGGTGAGTGACACTGTGTTGTATATTTGAAGCAAATAGAGGAATGAGAGAAAGTAATGTTTGTGTTAATGTTTCAATTTAAAATCTTGTTTAGGTATGTATCGTGTAGATTGTGTGTGCTCTAAGTGTGAATACTTTGCATTAGTCATATAAACAGCTCCCCCCCCCAATTACAAATGTTTTCCAATAATTGGCATTTTAGGATACTCTGTTTTAGAGATTACACTGTTTGTTTAAAAGCCCTCATGCCTTCTCTTTATGCATTATCTCCCTATGTTGAGACAATTGGAGAAGTCCTCGTGGCTTTTTTATTTTCGAGCGGCGGGATGCTTTATAACTTGATTTCTCTTAGTTATGTCATCATTTTGGATCGTAGAAACGTCAATATAGTTAGAATAATAAAAATTGAAGAAAGAATATTTTTTATTATAAAATATAATCTTTAAGATTAAATATACCTAACCTCGAAGATACGTCAATGAAATAAATTGAAACATGAAAAAATAAAATCGTTAAAATAGGTTATAGAAATTTAAATTTATTTGAAGAACTGTAATAAGATACAATATAAAAAAATATATATATCAATAATTCTTAAACAAAACACCTACAATGTTTTTCATTGAATGAACGATTTGAAGGCGTACTTTATGGCCTCTTTACAGTAAGGACATAACGTGTGTGCGAGTGCGCAAGAAGAGCACAGTTAATCAATCGTTGGTCGCAAGGTAAATAATAGAGTAAGTCCTTTTCATTTTTAAACAAACTATGAAAGACACGCGATCTCGAGAATCTGAGGTTCCTCGACCACGCAATGTTTCACCTACGGGCTAGCTACATCAGTACGACAGTCTGTATTGGGATCATCACATTAGTTAGTTGTTTTATATATTGCGTTGCTATCGAATGCAGACTTTCCAATTAGCGTCTGCAAATATATGCGCTGTTCTGAAATTAATCCCGTCATTATTACGAATCTAAGGACTACGAGAACGACACGTGACGACGACGACGTACGATCGACTGACACGACTGAACGCGACGACGACGACGACGACGGCAACGACAATAACGACGGCAACGACGATATCGATGACAGCGGCGACAACGGAGGTGACAACGGAGGCGACGACGAAGGCGACGAAGGAGACTGCGAAGGCCACAACAACAATGACGATAACGGCAACGACGAGGTTGGTGCTGCCGCTTCAATTTCAGCTGCTGGTGCTTCTTCTTCCGCTGTTGCCGCTTCAGCTTCAGCTGTTGCCGCTTCAGCTTCCGCTGCTGCCGCTTCAGCTTCCGCTGCTGCCGCTTCAGCTTCCGCTGCTGCCGTTACCGCTATTGCTTCCGCTGCCGTATTCGACAACGACACGTCCCTCCAATTCGCGCGAGAAGCGGTATCCTTCCTTCGAGCCCCACTCGAGAATTTGGTGCCTTTAAAAAACGTAACAAACAGGCAGTCGGGCGACCATTCAGCGTGTTGCTCCCACGGATCCTCATTCGCCTCCCAGTTTTTAAGTCCGAGGCCGCAATAGAAACATTTCACGTGATCGCTGAGTTTGTAATAATAAAATCCCGCTTCCGCCAATTTTTCCGGAGTCTGCTTAACCCTATTAGGCCATCCTCTGAAGGACTCTAAACGTTTTTCTGGCCTCGCGAATTGCTCGGCTGAGGGTCCAAAAAAAGGATGAATGCCGAGACTCTCCATCGAAATATTTTCATTCGAAGAATTAGTTAAAATGTTCAAACAGTCGTAATTTTTTGGCGATTCGCTCGCCGCAGCCCTTCTCCCTAAACCTCTCCTTTCGGTGCCATTGATTGATGCGCTACTGCTGGTATGCGCCGAAACCCGATTTCTTCCCCCTATCGGAACATTTTGGGTTTCTTTTCCTCGAGCGAATCTACAATGGGGACTTTTGCTTAAATGTTCTCTTTTCGGAGTATCTCCTAGTGCCCATTGACTGACAATATGATTGCAAAATGCGCAAGCGCAGTGGTCTTCATTTCGCAAGTAAAAAAATCCCTCTTTCGCCAGTTCTTCGGGAGAAATGAAAGATACGGGCCAATCTACAAAGGTAAATAGTCTTTCTTCTTCGAACAAAAAATCGGACTGCGGCCATGTAAAAGTTTTAGACCGCCGAGGTCGGCTATCGTCAACCAGGAAATTTATAATCTCTTCGGATGTAGATACTGTCTAGACGACGGGTTTGCAGACACTAGTGCCCTAGGGCGTTCGACGCGCCGTTTATATAAGCGGCTCCCAATTTAAAGAAATGAATAGGAAATTCACTTTCTTATACTTTTAAATTCCACTATATTTTAAAGTATTTTTTAAATTTATTATTATACCTAATGGATTAATCGTGTATCCCCTCTCGAAACAATGATAAAAACGCATTTACTTTTAAAAATGTTTTTAAAAATAGACGATTTTTGACAATCGGCTCCAACTACGATGAAACTTTATTTCGCTACAAATACACATTAAAAATTTAGTAATTTGCAAAGTGCGAAATGCGTGATTTTCGTCAACGATAATTTAATAAAAATGTAATAAAAATATAATTTTTTTCTAATTGTTTTATTTATTTTTTTATATTTTTTTAAATTCTACTCCAAAATGAAAACAATTTATTGACATTTCATCTGTTCCGATGTTGTATTTGTCTTAAATTCGGTCTAAATACCCGAACACGAAATTTTTTTCAGGAATATCTTAAAGTTGTGTCTTCATTGGGACTTGATAAAACGTTACTATATCATAATAAAATTGAAGAAAGAATTTCTTTTTGGGGTAAAATAATATTAAAGAATTTATGTTGCCTCGAAGATTCATTAATAACCAAATTGAAACAGGAGAAATAAAAAGGGTAATAAAGGCTATAAAATGTAATTATTTCAAAGATTATTTTTGTACACCAACAAAGGTTTAAATGAAATGATCGGCTTGAAGGCGTACTTTATAACCCTCTTACAGATTGGACACGACTTGAGAGCGAGTGCGCAAGAAGAGCACGTTACCATGTGAGTACAAGGTAAAAATGTAATTTCCACTCCCTTGTCTAAACAAACTGTGCATTGCGTGTCTTTCGCAAAACTCCAGGTTTCCGTGGACGAGATATTGTTCGAAAAATCGCCAAATAATAATTTGGTTAGCTTCATATGGTCTCTTATTCCTTTTTTCAGTCTGCGATTGATAGATTTTAACGACGAAGACGACGACGACGACGACCACGACGATGACAACGACGACGACGATGACGAAGACCACGACGATGGCGTTGAAGACCGTACTGCTTCTGCCGCTTCTACTTCTGCCCCCTCTACCTCTACTGATTCCGCTGCTTCTGCCTCTGCTGCCTCCGCTTCTGCTGCTTTCACTCCTCTTTCTGTTTCCGCAGCTTCAGCATCTGTTTCTGTTTCTGTTTCCGCAGCTTCAGCTTCTGTTTCTGTTTCTGCTGCTGCTGCTTCTGCTTTTGCTGCGGCATTCGACAACAACCCCTCCCTCCAAGGCACGCGAGATGCAGCATCTTCCCTTCGAGTCCCGCTTGAGAGTTTGTTGCCTTTCGAAAACGTAACAAGCAGGCAGTCGGGACCATTTAGCGTGTTCTTGCCACGGGTCGTCGTTCGCCTCCCAGTTTCTGAGTCCGAGGCCGCAATGGAAACACTTCACGTGATCGCTGAGATTATAATAATAAAATCCTGCATCCGCTAATTTCCACGGAGTTTGCTTAACCCTATTAGGCCAACCCTTGAAGGACTGTAATCGGATTTCCCACTTCGCGAATTCCTCGGCTCGGGGTCCCAAATACGGACGAGGGCCGAGACTCACCATCGAAATTTTCGTTTTCGAGGAATTAATTAAAATGTTTAAACTATCGCAATTTTCTGGCTCCGCGATGTGTGCGGCCCTTCTTCCTAAACCGTACACATCGATGCCGCTGTTTGACACGTTGCTATCGGCATTTGCCGAAAAATTTGTGCAAAAATGATTTCTTTTTTCTATTGGAATGTTTTCAGTTCTTTCTCCTCGAGCGAATGGACAATTGGGACTTTTGTATAAATGCTCTCTTTTCGGAGTATCTCCTTGTACCCAATGATCGATAATACACTTGCAAAATGTACACGCGCATTGGTCTTCCTTTCGTAAGTAAAAAAAACCATCTTTCGCCAGTTCTTCAGGAGAAATGAAAGATACGGGCCAAGTCTAAAGTAAAATTAGTCTTTACATTTTGATCGAACAAAAAAATCGATCAGTCTGGAAGCTAAAACGTATTTAGACGCGAGGTCGGCTATCATCAACTTACATATCGTCCGGGAAATTATCATCTCTTCGGATTCTACGTGCTGTCTAGAATGAACGGGAGTTTGCAAGACACCAGCTCATACACGTGACGATGAGCTCGCGTAGATCTCGAAAAAGATAGTTTCAAAACCCTCAGTTCCTAATGGAATATAATAAACTTTTTTGAAATATTTTTATTATTTCGTATTTTTAATGGATTGTATCGACGATTCTTTCTTTATTGACAGAATTTTTCGCCATTATTTGGGATATCTGTGAATCTTGGTAGTTCACGATTTTGATAAAAAAAAAATTAATATGTTGCATGCCCGAAATAAGTTTAAAAATCGACCGTACGATATTGAGATTTATCTCTCAGATTAATCATTTTTAGCACCACACTTAATATCTTCGTATTTTAAAAGTAATTTTGATTTCATATTTTGAGAATATATATTAAATAAAAAACCAAAAATTTAAAAAAAAAAAATTTTAATAAAAAAAGCAATTAAAGGCTATCATCCAAACTTTGTTCAATCTTATCCGACCTTTTGAAAATAAATGAAAAACTAGTAGAATGTACATCTTTATTTATGAGATCGAAATATATCTGATATTGGATATATGTAATACAAATTGACACTAATCCCGAAGGTTTTACAGTATCTCAAACTATTGGGAATGAAATAGAAATAATTTCTCGGAGAAACCTATGCAGAACTTCTTAACCCCGATCTTTGTACTCTCGACGATCTTTGAACTCATGGCTCATCGGCTCCATTTTTTTTTATCTCTTCCAAAAATTCATCTTAATTCGATTTGCTAAAATAATTTCTTAAAGTTCCTAAGCTTTCATACACGAGTCTATTATGTTCTTTTCAAAGGCGCGCTTAGATACTTTTATCAGAGCTTTCTTTATGTTTCTCGTCTATTCCGCGAGCGTTAAATATACGCTTCTCGAAGTAGAAATAGCTCTTTTGCATTTGCTCGTTCGATACTAAGATGATCCTAGTTCTCCCCGATGCGAAATCCCCCTCTTGTATCTACTCGGATGTTGACTCTTTTAGGAGGGAGTGCTATCGGAGGGAAATATTTAACAGAATCATTTTGAATCGAATCGCGAAGTGAATAAATATAAAATTTACCGATGACGTGTAATTATGTTGTATCGCTGAGCGCTAATCTCGTGGCTATCATCGTAAGTAATGGGACTTCAAAACATTTTGGTATTGACCACTTCCCAGATTTAGTTTGACGAGGTGAAGTACTGGTTTTATTAAGAATGGAATAGGCATTTCTATATTTAAGTCAAGAAGGATAAAAGTTAGTTGGTTGCTAAACGGATTTATATTGAGTATAAATAATTATATCGTTATCGATAAGATTTATTAATATTTAATAAATGTTAATTAAGAGTTCAAACTTCTGCACAGCGAGGGTTCAAAGAAGATGAGTGCTTCCAAAAGAATCTAAGAAAAAAGGGGAAAAAAATTTTTTTTTTTTGAGATATTTATTGTGGCTTAAAATTAATAGAATATTTTAATAAGTCTTTTTATCTTTTCAACTCAAATTTTTCTTTCAAATTTTTACCCCCTCAGACAATAGATAATAAAGTTTATTAAATTTTTTTTTAACAGCAATTTTGCTTTTCTTTATCGTAAATGATAATATATATATACTATAATATATTATATATATATATATTATATTAATAAATATTTATATCTAATTATATAGTATATATATTATATATATATACTATTTATATATAATTTATTTTTCAATACTAAATAAATAGAATAGAATTAAAATGGTCCTAATGATGAAAAATATATCATAAATTGTGAAATGTCCAACCACTTCGCAAATCTACTAATCGGTGTTTCAACAAGAAAAAGAAAAGAATGCGCAAGGTGGTTGTTCCAATTTAAAATGTGTAACTTAATGCGCGAAGGAAAAAAGCAGAACAATCAGGTGAAGACCTGAGGAGGTATCCGCACTCGACTTGGTACTGTCGGTAACTGATGAAACCGAAGGCTCTCTCGCTCTTTTATACTGTTTAAACGATTATGTCAGCAAATTCCAAAGTGCGATTTTCGTGCTTCTTAGACTTCAATTATTATCATTCCATTTCGAAAGTCATTATATCGGGTCCAACGATATTCAATACATAAAAAGAACAGGATGTGAACGCTTTCAAACATATCTTAAGCTTAAACATCGTCTTACCCGATTATGCACGTATTAGTGTAAGCTTAAGCTATCGCTCAAGACCGATTATGACTGTATATATGATGCTCGATCGGGGAACTGTTTGAATTAAGTCGAGGTTACAGTGCATAATACCGAAATCAATTTTCGCTAAGAATGATTCCTGATAAGCATATTGATTTCTGGGAAATTTTATTTTTCGCACTTAACCTCATTGACTTATATCAATCCTTCTCGAAATGTACTATATTGGTGTAATATAGTTATACATCCCTAAAAAAGCGTACCCGAGCACGTTCTTAAGGTTGTTTTTTATCCTCCTTAAAATACGTGTCCAGTATATTATAGAGTCGCTTACGTGAATCCGAAAAGGACCTTGGAACGCTTCCCAAGCAATTTTGTAGCTTTCAAACTATTCCAAACCCCGATTTAATTATTACTATAGTACCTATCGGTAAGATATTAAGTCCGAGGTAATAAATACATAATATTGGAGTATATTGAAATTTCTATCCTTCCAATCTGTTTCCCATAATCTATAATTTACGCCTGATTGATATGGAGAAAAGAAAACCCACCTTCTCAAACTCGCTATGGTTTTAATTGAGATACCATTTAGAATAAAATATATAAATAGTTATACCTGTTATTTAATTGACCCCTTCCGCCCCTTTGAGTCTCGAAAATTGGGTAGAATATATGTTATCAACCGAAAAAATATATATTTTAACATTTTTTTTAATTTTTTTTATTTTTAATTAGTTTAAATAAAAAAATACTTTAAATTTAAAGAATAATCTGATATTTTTATGGATGAAATTAAAAAAAAGATTTAGTATTCAGTTGATATTAAAATTTATTAAATACCTAATATTTTCAAGAGAACGGTACCATTAGTGGATACATTTTCTGCGTGATATCCGGAAACGGAAAATAACCGTTACCCTTTTTACTTCTGGGAGTATGTGGCCAAAATAAAATTTTTTCATATTCAATTATTTAACTTTCGAGGTATTGTGAATAAATTTTGAATTTCTGGAATTAATTAGGAAAAAATCCCAGTTAACTGACATGTCAAAATTACAGATAAGTAAGGCGAAGATACCTATTATCATATAAAAGACAGAAATTAAAAATTTAATACTTCATGAAAGAAAATACTATAGGGGTTAAAAAATAGCAGAAATCAGTCAGAAGAAGAAAAATAGAAAAACCGATATATATTAATACCAAAAAAAGAATATTAAAAATAAAACGTAATACAAAGCATACACTGAATGGGTTAAAAATTTTGGTAGGATAAAGAATGTGGATGAAAATTTTCAATAAATTTTTCAGGGAAAAATTTTGATAAATTGAATTTTTTATAAAATATGATAATTAATTATTATATATTTAACAAAATGTGATTAATTAATTGAACAATATAGGCTTTATAGAAGAACGAAAAAACCTCCTTTTCGTCCATAGTGGATTTTTCATCTATTTCGAGCTATTCTCTCGTAGTTTTCATACTCGGAAGCAAAAAAAAAGAGTAAATCTCACTAGCGGTAGATTGGATATTTTGCCATTATAAATTCCATGAACCAACCGTCTATAAGTTTGTTTATTAAATATTATGTTTTTCATGCTTTTTTCTGTTACAAGATAATTAATAAAAAATTCGGTATATGGAAGAGAAAATTCGCTTATTTAATCAGTATACTCGAATAATGTCGCTGAGAGCGTTTTAATTTGTATAAACGACTTAATAAAAGTAAGGAAATGATAAATTCATAAACACCAGCTCGATATCTTTAGTAGACGCCTCTGATATAACAACACTCCATCAAGCAATCGGAAATATATGTCGAAAGTAGTATAAACGAATATAACCTCGAACGGGTGATGTTTCCCGATCGAGTTTCCTCGGTGGACTCTTTTGATAAGCCAAAAAAAGGGTTAAACTCCTGTCGTAGCGTCTGAGAAATTATTTCCATAAATTTAAAGCGCTCTAGCGGGTGCGAGTTAGGAATGTTGTTGTCGCTATAAATAAATGCTAAAGCGTTTCTACTATGTGGAATAAAAAATTCGATTGTAAATATAGTTGCCGAATTTTTTATTCGCTTTACGAAACTCAGTAGGCAGTTTGTTGTGGTTAAAAATTAAAAGAAAGGATGTATTCTCCTGACAGCATCCTTAAAATCAAAACACCACGCCGTTGTGGAGAATATTAAGTTTAAACGAAATTAAAAAAAATTGAACACGCACCGCGTAGAAGCAATGTATAATATTCGGATTCTCGGAGTCATCACGATAGAAGGTCTGATATTCATTTCAATATTATAGCCTGATCAAATAAGGTATGGGCTAGAAAACTGTAGCGGGCACAATTTGTAACAGAGTCTGCATTCTACTCTACAACGGTATAGTTAACACTTAAAAGTTTAACAGAGTGGCGCTCTAACTCTTTCCCTCCACTGATAAGAAATAATATAAAGGATATCGCGTAATATAAATTCTCACTGTCTTGACGAATACATCTCAGTCATTGGTTTTAGGTTAATACAAAAAGTGAGCCAGAAATAGAATACTAAAATCTTAGCGTAACGGTTCGGCATCCCTTAAAATGAAGCAACAACACGCGGGAGATTTATTGTATTGCGAAAAGAAAAGCGAACCTTCGCGTGTTGGATTTTCCAAATCGAAGTCAACTGGGTGGATTGTGGTATGCCCGCCAAAAAATGAGAAAAAACTTTGAGGGCGGTAGGGAGATGTGTCACCGGGTTTAATGGATGGCTTTGAATATCGTCCTTTTTCACGCTGACCCGAATAAAGGAAATCGACGTGGATATATCAAAAGTAATAAACGTGCGACGGTTATATGTTGTAATAAA